>PVKS010011230.1:0-24506 GCA_004027875.1 Aplodontia rufa
TTTCTCCACAGCCCCTCCAGCATCTATTGTTGTTTATTTTCTTCATCTTTGCCATTCTGACTGGTGTAAGGTGATATCTTAATGTGGTTTTCATTTGCATTTCTCTAATTACTAAAGATTTAGAGCACTTTCTCATGTATTCATTGGCTTGATCAATGTCCTCTGGTGAGAAGTCTCTATTTAGCTCTTTGGCCCATTTTTCAATTGGGCTGTTGGTGTTTTTGTTTTGCTTGAAATCTTATAAGTGACAATAGGATTTAGTGAGAATAACTGACTCACAATCTGTAATAAAGTTATTTAGAATTTTAAGCAATTTGTCTATAGGAAATTATAAAGAATAGGTACATATGATCTCAGTCTCCACTTTTTATCTCTAAAGAATGAATGATCACCCTTCACCAGAGTTAAGCAGTTCTGCTTTGCACCTGTGTCCCTCGGCATCTCAATCTCATCCAGTTCTTACCCCAACCTCAAGCTTGAAGTTACCTGTTACTTATGCATGCACACTTGTTCAAATTAACTTGCTATTTTATATTCATAAAAAAGGAAACTCCATTTCAAAGTCTCTTAAAAATTAAAGACATTTATTTTCTTGGGTATGTTTTTTGATCAACAATTTCACCAAGAATGTGCTCTTTGTATTCTCTCTGCTCTCTCCATCTTGTGAATTTACTTCATTTATGGTTGGTTACCCTTGTGGTCTACCATTCCCAGAAGTCACATTTAGACATGGCAATACAGGAAGAGGATATTCACCTCCCTACTTCCTCAGAAGTCCCCCAGCAGACTTCTTTCTTTCAGATCTCTTTGCAGAATTCAATCTCACACACTTGTTTCCAAACCACAGCTGGCAATGAGAATTTAGACCAGCATTGTTTCGTTGGTGTTTTTTTTTTTTTTTTTTAAGTGAGAGAGTAATGGAAAAGAGAATCAATTTTATTTATTTTTTATTCTGGCCTTTGTTTCTCCAATGCTTAGCTGTGTACGTGGTGCTGGAGCTTGAACCCAAATCTTTGCACATGCCAGGCAAACACTCCAACCACTAAGCCACCTCTCCAGCCCCAGACGGGCAGTTTTCAATGTTTGGTTAAGTGAGTGTCTGGAGATCCCCAGGCCCTTTCAGGACATCCACATCCATGAGGTCAAAACAATTTTCATAATAATGGGAAAATGTTCTTTGCCTTTTACTGTATGATTTTTCACCCTGGTGGGATGGAAGCAATGGAGGATAAAGCTGCTGCATCTTAGCACCAAACACCATACTGTGTTAGTAGCCATTATATTCTAATCACCATTATCTTGCATTAGAAGATAATACCATTCCACTCAAGAGTGTCTTTGCAGCAGTGAAAATTAGTACTTTAACACATCTTAGCCCTTGAGTCCACATCTTTGTAGTGTCCTGTGTGATGGAATTAGAGGTATATCCATGAGGCATTCTGTTGCATATATATATATATATATATACATATACATATATATATATATATATATATATATATATATATGTATATGTATATATATACATACACAGTGTGTGTGTGTATATATATATATATATAATCTCCAAACAAAAACAAAATAAAAACAAAACTGTGGATAATTGCTTGAGTTACAAGTTGGACTAGCTTCTTTTTCATTAAATTCTATTTTCCTCTTTGAACAAAAACAACAAAAGACATTACTTTCTCCATTAGGAAAAACTATGGTTATTTGAACCAGTGTTATTTAGCAGATGTATTCTTGGGAATGAAGTGACGCTGCCACTTCAAAGAAAGGAAGGGGAGAAGGAGGGAGAGAGAAGGATAAGAGGGAAGGAAAAAGGAAAGGAGAGACGAGGAGAGAATGTGGAGAATGGGAACGAAAGGAAGACAAAACATTATCTGACTGTACTTGTCATCACTGAAAAAATAGAGCATTCATGGGATAATTAGAATTCTGGAAAATTGTTCCTCTAACATGTAAACAGGTTATAGAGTACTTTTACCTAAAGACTTATGGGATTGGTTGTTGGTGATACTAATGAATGTGATTTTGTCATTTTTTATACTAACATTTGAGGAAGAGTTACATGACTATGAATCAACATTCTTCTAATGACCAATGTATGCTGGTACAAAGTTAAAACAAGATCCATTCAAATTGAAAGACAGGTCAATGGATTTTAATGTGACAGATGAATCATTTAACCATTAATATAGTTTTCGTTTTATAACCTGTGAGAAACTATCACTTGTTAAGTGTTTGTGTACTATCAGAGAAAAGCACACAATTATTTAAAAAGATTATTTACTAAAATACATCCCCCTTTTCCTACTGAGTGATTGTGAGAGAAAATATTTTCTTCCATGACTTTAATGACAACCACCTATTTCAACATATTGAATGCAGACAAATCTAATTTGTCTTCTGTTGAACCAAATATTATAGATATTTCAAAAATGTAAAAACATTCCACTCCTTTAATATTTATTAGTACATTACAGTTACATATGAGTGGGGTTTATTTCCCACTTGTACTACTCATTTTGTTAAGAATTGATTGTTCTCATTGAAAATGTTATTCATGTAAATAAGTTACAAAGATATTTTGATTGTAAAATAAATTTGGAAATATTTTAATATTTTTCAGTTTTAATTTCTAAAGTGACAAATCTTGACTAGGGACATTTTCAGATTTCCTAGAAGCACGTGGATCTCTGGTGTAGAGGTTGGTACATGAATACATGTGGAGTTCTGTTAGCAAAGAAGAAGTACAAATGCAGAAGTACAAATTGCCACCCTCCAATACGTTCTACAGGGTGCTGGCTACCCTCTGAATATTACTAGGAATGGCTTTGTGACATGGCCGTTTTCGGTGTCTCTGATTTCAGTGCTCTGCCTCTGTGTCCCCTACCCCGACCCCATGCCTCTGTCCTCTCTACCATGATTGATTCCTCTATCTTTCCTGGCTCTGCAGTCTGGTTGTAGGAGAATAAGGGCATGGATTGAGTAAGGGCTTGGGTGACTCTAACAGTCTAGGGGACTGGCCTCATCAAGCCATGATCAGAGATGCTGTTCTTGATATCTGTGCAACCCGAGGGAAGAAGTACGGGAAAAGGGAATTGAGAAATTTTCATGTGCACTTTCAGCTTCAAGCAGTGGTGGCTTTAACTATTCTATGTAGCAAGAGTTTAGGAGCAGTAACCTAGTTGGAAAGACTATGGAAATGTTCTTGAAGCTACGTTTGCAGAGCAAGCAACAGTCATTTTTAATTCATTCTGTATATATAGATAAACTAAAAAAATGGTTAAGATGCTTTATTCATATATCACCTCCGACTTAGGAAAATGATAACTATCTCAAATAACAAGCCTTCCAGGAGTAACTTAGGGAGGGAGCAGCTGATGGATAGTTAAGAGATTAGAGGTTAAAGGACATTCCTCCTCCTACTAACATGACTCTGGCACCTCCTCTGCCTTGAAGATGTGGAGAAAAGCAAGCAACCCAGGGAACAAGGTGCAAAAATGTCAGCAGGTGCTGGAAGAAGAAAGGACGTTTTGCTGGAGACTTGCTTAAAAGGAAATTTCTTGCTGCCTCCAAGATTCAGCACATTTAATAGAGTCCCAGGAAATACTGAGATGCTGATAACAGTAGTAATAGCATCCACAAGACTACCTGCTTGTTTGAGAAAAGGATTTAGGAACAGGATTTAGGATAAGGGAAAATCATGCTGCCTGAGTTTGCTCATGAGTTATCAGTATCAGTAGAAAAGCCTTTCCCATCTAATATTTGACACATGTGTTATGCAATTCCATTAACTAACCTGTATAATATAATACTGTGATGACACTTTTTTCTCATGTTTCAAAAATCCCTATAAGTTTTTTGGGAAGTCATTGGAGCAAGACACCCAACAATATCTGATGAAACTGACAATCTTGAGAAATTCATTAAAAATCTCAGGGATGAATAAACTACAATTTAACAATGTAACAACCAGTATACCTCAAGTTTGTGTAGCACCGAAATCTTTACAAAGTGGTTTCTTCTCTATCACCATCAAAGCATCTTGCATAATACCTGGCATTACCTCATGTTTTCCTAAAACAAACCTGCAAGATATGCCATCTTCTTTTGACATGCAGAAAAAATGTAGCTTATGCATTTTTAAACAACTTGCCCTATATCCATGAACAAAAGGGCAGAAACATAATTTGAACCTAGATATTTTAAATTCTTCCATGACACCATAGGCGCCTGCTTTTGCAAGCCTGCTCTGCTACATCTGGAAATGTGAATGTAGCTCCTAACGTCCTCAGTCTTGCTCACTTCATGACACTTGTGCTGTGGTACTAGGATGCTCCCCTTTATCCACCTGTCTCTTAGCACTCATCAGTCACAGCCTGGTAGAGCTGGGTTTGTGTAACATGCTTTATCTCCCTTGTAAACTTGAGAGAGGATGGAAACTGGTCTCAGTTCTCTTTATTTTCCATGCAGAACCCAGCTCAGTGCTTGTTCCATGGTAAGAGGTTAGTAAAAACTTATGCCTGGTTGATGGAATGCTGCTCTGAGTTCTGAATGGTCTCCCCATAAAAAAAAAGAGAGAGAACCCTATAATCACAACAAATCACTTATCCTGGAATTGAACCCAGGATTTGATTTTGCAGAAGAAGCCTACATTTATTCAGATCAGCCAGAACTGCTGGCCCACTGGGATGACTGGGAGCATCCTTGGAAGGGCAATGGGATGCACTTCCTGGGGGTTCCCCCTTCAAGAAAGGACTTAATGTCCCAAATGCTGCCAGTATCATCATGAGATGATCCTCAGCCTCAGCCCCTTCAGGAATGGCCTCGGCTGGACCCATATCTATGACCAATCTATGTGGGGGTGAAAATTATATCCATCCAGCCATCTCAGCTCCACCCAGAACAATTCGGAAGTGCCATTCCAGTTCCAGAGCCCTTGAGGGACATGGCAAGGCTATCACTGGACTACTCAACCTCTAACTTTTTCTCCCCTTTTGTATCTGTGCATTTTCTCATTAACTCTCCCTGATAGGCATCCTGAACATGAACTTCATTTCAGAGTCTGCTTGTTGAATAACCCAACCTGCAACACATCCTAAGGTGTTCCAGGATTTGAAACAAATTCAAAGAGGCTTATAAAAGATATTTCTTATTCCTGGATTTACCTTGTAGAATTAGCCATCCTGTTCATTGCTGCATATTTCTCTCTCTCTCTTACTCTCTCTCCCTCCCTCTTTCTCTCCCTCTTCTTCCCTTCTATTTCTCTGAACATAAAATAGTTTTCCTCTGACTATAGAAATAATACCTGTTCAATGCAAAGTAGTCCCAGAAAACAAAAATGAATAAGAAAACTTACCTGAGCAATATCATTTTAACTGTCTTTAATACTTGGGTGATGATTCATTTATGCATCTCTTTTGTACACATACATGTAGAGTTTTACAAAAAAAATTGAATATAACAAATGCAGGGTTCTTTGTAATCACAAACCCCATATGCAGTATGTAAAAACCATGACATACAATATCTTTCATTTTGATTTTGCCAAAATTTTCCTTCCCATTGTTCATCACTTTCTTTTACAACTCTCAGACACATCATAAGTAAATAATAGAGATGTCCACTGGATCCTGTCCTATCAACTTCTCTATGTTGAAATGCAGGTTGAGAGTCTCTTATACAATATGCTTGGAATCCGAAATATTTACAAATTCTAGGGGGTTTAGGATTTGAATATATGTAATGAGATATCTTTACATGGTAGCCAAATTTAAATACAAAATTCACTTTTCATATAGAAGGTGTGAATTATTTTATACCATGCTTTTTGTGTGCCTGCATTTTAACTGGAACCCATCACATGAGGAAAGGAGTGGAATTTTCCACTTTTACTGTCATGTCAGCACTAAAAAATTTAGATTTTCGAAGCATTTTTGGGTATTGAATTTTCAGATTTACCATACTCAACTTGGGGCTTATTCACATACACACATGTGTACTAGAAGTTTGTCACTGTACTGTAGAATAATTATTTCTATATCTTGTTATTTTTCATTTAATATATTATGGAAATCTCTCTAAGTAAATTGCTATTGATTCAACTTTTTGTACTATATTCTCTATATTCCACCAGTACATGTACCATAAATTACACAAATATTTCTAGTCCTTAATTTTTTGTTTGTGGTGCTGGGGAATGAACCTGCATGCTAAACAAGTGCTGTATCACTGAATGACACCCACAGTTTACATTGCTTCTAAATTTTTATCACTCTATACTGTAAAGCATCCCTATACTATTGCTTCCATTTGTGACACAGATCCCCAGGTATGGAACATGGGACCAATATATATGCTAGCACATTTATGTGTGCATGTATGTGTGCTTGTAGTAGGGGTATGTGTATATGTGTGTGTGTGTGTGTGTGTGTGTGTGTGTGTGCGCGCACATGCTTGAGAGAGAGAGAGAGGTTTCTTTCCAAACCATATGTAATAATTCACATTTCCACTGACATGTACCCTGATTCTTATCATTTAGGGCATTATCACTTTTTAGAATGTGTTAGTATGGTGATTATAAATTGATATGTTAATTTGTACTTTCTGTGCCACTATAGAAATAGACTTATTTTGGTAAATTTATTGGCTTGTTGAATTCAAGTTTTGATTCTCTCCATGTTACTAGTTTTGACCAATATCTCCATTTAAATATTGTTCATTACTGACTTTCCCATTATTTTAAAATTTAATGGAAGGATATTTGTGAGTTGCACAGGGGGTAGAAGTCAGGAATGTTGTCCTAAGGGCACAAGTTAGGAGGGCTGATTGGGGCAACTAGCAGTTTTGCTCTAGGTGCTTTGCCTAGTACATTCACTCATTTTATTTCCTCAGTATCTCTAAGAAGGTGGTATTATCATCAGCCCTGTTGCATCTGAAGCCCTGAGCTCCTTAGGAGACTCCCAAAGGCATTCAGCACCTAATCTATAGTTGAAACTTGGTGTGCCAGAGTCCCTGCTGCCACCACACACCCTTCCCAGTGTGCTTGTAGTTTTACAAGTGCACCTTAGCATGCATCCCACGTAAGCTTCCCGAGTTGCTCATGTTCTCTTTGTAGGAGAGCTGGGCCTGGGGGGCGTAAGGGCAATAAAAGCTAGGGCAGAAGAGATAGTCCTGCATAGGTATAGAAGGAACTGCTCTGCCTACTGCATCTATTTATGTTGATTTTAGAAACCCCATCATCACTGAACAAGACTTTCTCGGGAAATTATTACATTTCCAAAGTTCTTTAAAAAATAATAGCATAGGTGTTGGTCCTTTAAAACTTAATTATTCTTCAGTCAATATAGTCATAGATATATCTTCCTTCTGTCTTGTGCTACCTTGTGATCTCTTATTCAACAAACATGACAATAGCCACAGTGATTGTAATAATAAGAAAAGTAATTATTATAATTGCAATAGCAGGGCCAACCCCACTTCTATTCATGCTAGTTTTTCTGCTGGTAATTATCTTAGCAGTGTTTCTGTGTGAGATGCCTTCCAATGTGCATTTGTAAGTACTGTCTCCTTTAAATGTAGGTATAGATCAAGTCCCATGCATGAGTCATACTAAACACAAGGTAAAAGAGGACCCATCTGGTGTGTTTAAATTGTCCTCTATGCTGTCCACCTGAGGCTTTAATCTTCTGAGGTTTTCTGTCTTCTACTGTGCAGGTCACTGTTGGGTGATCTCATTAATGGCTGCTCTCCATTTGCCAAGTAAAGGGCAATGGTGACACTGGAGAAGAGCGGCTGTAAGTAGGTTGCTTGCATACGTTATCTTGGAAAACCTCATGTTCTGTTCATCAATCTCTACACCATGGGGAGGCTAAGAACTGAAACGTGCTTGGCTCCAGCTCCCAGCACTTGCATTAGGAAATAACTGTCTGGCTGCTTAGAATTCCATCTGCTCCTGCTGGGTGTTGCTGAGCCTGGAGGTCTAAGCTCCCGAAAGTCACACCCAGCCGAGGGACCTAGATTCACTGTGGCAGTGGTGATTAGGTTTCTGCATGGTAGACAGGCTGCAGGAAGATGTGGCTTTCTGGAGCTCTGATTTTTACATCCAGATGACCTATTGGACATTGAAAAGAGAGGATGCACAATTTGCAAAGAACTGCTTTTTCACAGCTCATCTATTTCTACACTGCAGTGTGGTTGTAGATCTTTACACTCTGCTCTCAGACATTAAGAAGGGAAATTGGGGTTTTCAGTGGAAACATTAGTGATGTAACTCTTTCATCAGTAGGTCTTCCTAAACTGGGAAAGACAGGGTACAGCACTCAGGCCTCTCTTCTATGCTGGACAGACGGGAGCCCATGTCACTCATCTTGAGTGACAGAGTGGAAATGAGAAAAGAACTGTCAGCTGGGTGTCCTTTGCCTGGTTCCTCTGTGACTTGCTATCAAGGTATTCACTAAGTGGCTTAATTGTTCTGGAAGCTGAAAGTCATAAATACACTGTAAAATACTGCTCACCTTCAGAATCGGCTGCTAGCTTCTCCCTCAATATGACAGTTACAATTAGCTTGTCCTTATTTGATGCCCTTCACTGGTTACTGAAGACATCCCTTCCAAATATCTGTCGTCTAGCAGTGTTCTCCTTTCCTTATCCAGAAGTTCACATTGTGTCCTACATCTTTTCTAAAACATGAGTACTCATGCCCTGTCCTCAGCACAGAAGAAGCAAAGTCCAAACCAAACTCTTGCCCTACTTCTCATTAGAAATCCTGGGATCCAGGATGGAGGGTATCTACAGTGTTTCAGTGTAATGTAAACCAACTGGAAACTTAGCCAGCGGCCTTACTAAAGTGCAGAACAGCTCGTATCTGACTGCAGAATAGCAGCACACCCAGCCAAGTTGATGCTGAAGAAGTGGTACTGAGATTGGTCACCTATCTGGGCGCTGGCTAAGCCAAGACATATGCTCACAACTGCTCTCCTTTCTCACTGAAAGGGGATTGACCAAGTCTGACCAATTTCAGAGCTCCTAAGTAATGATGCCCTGGAGTGTTAGCTAACTTAAAGGCTCAGAGTCCTTTTCTTATACTGTTTCTCCACTAGCGTTTCCGTCCTACAACTGTGAGGGTGAAACCCAGAGTTCTGCTTGTCATTCAGGACTTTAGGATTTCCAGAACACGGAGGAGGCTGGGTGTCCACCTTCTCTGGTGAAAGGGTGAATAAGCTTTTATCTTACCCTTCTATGCCACTAGGTAGCATTGTTCCTTTGGGTGATCCATTGAGTGTTGGGAGATAAGATTCCCCTTATCTGATGGTGGTGAGGGCTGAATGAAATGACGCTAAGCATTGAGGATGACAGAAATGAGTTATAAATGCTTGAGAAATGTCCAAATTGTGGCACCAACATAAAGTGCCATTGTGTTATTCTTAGCAATAACTGTTTAGTTTATTTACAAATGCTAGTTTTGATGAGTTTCCCAATATAATTAATTTTTACAGCTACTGGTGAGCTATTTTCGGCACTTGTGGAAATGTCTGCAGCATTTTTTTTTTTTTTTTTTTTTTTTTTTTTTTTTTTTTTTTTTTTTTTTTTTTTTTTTTTTTTTTTTTTTTAGTTTTTCATGTGGCTTTCACTGCTCTGAGACTTCATTGTGTACATGGGTGCTGGGGTTTGAACTTGCATACTCGTGCATGCTGGGCAAGTACTGTAACCGCCAAGCCATGGCTCCAGCCCCAAAAGTCTGCAGCATAAGACAAGAACTCTCAGCCAATTCACGCTACCTTGTTTGATTAACAGAGACTATTATATATATGTGCACATGTATGTGTCTCAAACACTAAATGGGTAGACAGCATATACACACCATTCCTGGTCAGACTCAGTCTAAAAATCCTGAAAATCCTTTTCCCCCTCACGCTAAATCATTGTTAAAGTTATCCTTTCCTGAAATGTCCATGAAAGTTATTAACAGTGCCTTTGCTTCTCTCTTCAGCTTGTGAGAGTTTTCTGCAATGCCATAAAACATGCTAAATCTTGGAAGCAGACAGAAATGAATTCCCTTTTTATCTGGCTCTCCAGGAAAAGGTTATTGCTTCTCCTGAGCCCACTTCTACCCCACTCCTGGCACCTGTGCAACCATTCAGTTTGCAGTCTCTTTACTCTCTACCTTCCATGGAAATTTTGTTGGCGGTTAGTTCACTCTCACCCCTAAGTCAGAAAGAGGGAAATTATTCCTTTGTTTGGATTTCGGCAATTATTTTTCAATTTTTTGTGTCACATATTCTGTCTCAATAGAGAATAGAGAAATGACTTTCTGTCCCCAAGTGGGTCTTTAAGGGTCCTCACTGGCCGCTGAATTCCCACTCCCCTTTGTTGTAATCACACTGCAGAATAAACAGTATCAGCGTACAAAGCTGAACCTATAGCTGCAAGAATTCAACGCAGCTTTCTAAAATGTACAGGTTACTCCCCAAAAGAGTCTGAATAATCTGACTCATGAACTATGTGATCTATATAAACAGAAATATTTCCTAAGAGAAATTACTATACCACAGTTTTATTTTTCCCTGAGACACAAAGCATGAGAAATAATGTAATTTAATACAATATAATGCAAAGAATAGACCATTACTCACATGAAACAGCACATTGCTTAGCAGCTGACAAGAATTACTAGGGAACTTCCTGCAATAGCAATCTACATGAGCAATAACTAAAGAATATAGCTCTCTCTTTCTCTCGCCAGATGGCCAAAATACACTATTTCAGCTACATAGGAGAAATCAGAATCATAGAAGAAGTTCATTTAATATAATCCTTCACCAGTGCTTCTCAGACTTCAATATACATAAGAATCACAGAAAAAAACCTTGCTAAAAATTTGGATCCTTATATTCTTGTCCAGAAATGCAGAGCAGGTGGAGATTCAAGAACAGACCAAGAAAATGCATGTTTAATGAGTACTCTGGAGAATTCTGAATCAGTTGGTCCATAGACCACACTTCAAGCAATATTACTCCTACACAGCAGAGGGAAAAAAAAGAAATGCAGAAATATAAATCAGTGTTCCTAAGGTCAAAGACTCACTTATATGCAGAGCCAAGATAAGGAATAACAATTAACAGCAATGCGTTAAATGTTTAATGAATTAGCAGAAACAAATCTCTACCTCCATGAAAGAAAGGGTTCCACTATTTATCTCTTACTTCCTTACATAACTTTCTTCAGCATGCAGGTATCTTTGAAATATTTAACAAGCAGCTACTGTGGTTATGACACCAAGAGTGAAGTGTTTAAAGACAGACACCAGTGTCCTCCCTTGTGGAACTTACAGTGAAGTACATCAATTATTTACAGAGATAAGTAAGAATTAAAACATAAAAGAAATGATCTGGTTAAAGCAAAAAATTCTCACAGATCCACTCAATATTCTATAGTTAATGTAATGAGGTTGAAGAGAGGCATTTCAAATAATCACTTATTTATCCTACCATCATTTCATAAATGTTTATTAAGAATTTATGCCATGCTAGTCACTATGCGAGGCATTGTGGTCAGTAAAATATATGAAATACAAGGTCTCTTGAGTTGTTGGAGAGCTGTTTCTAGTGGGATCTGAAACAGAAAATGCAAAGGCCCAGAAATGGGTGTGAATCCCATAGCATGTGCAGTGCCAACTCTTAAAAGCAGGAAAGTAGATTATTTAATTTGTACTCACTAGATGATATGTGAAGAATGGATTAAAGAGAAAGTTGGGTGTACAGAAAAAAACAAGTTGAGAGAATACTATTGAGAATGAAGTATGTTTCATGCTTACAGAGTTAAAAAGGTCATTTATCAGAAACATGGAAGAGATATATGAGTGTGTTTCAGGGACGTTTGTCATCATTCTGATATGTTTGTCCCTGGGCACATGCCCTAATGGTACAGAAGTCAGCACAGACTGCTCAGCTTGGCATTCAGGCCATGCACACTATGGCCCACACCAAGTGCCAGGCCTATTTTGCTTGCATATCAACCAAATAGGACAAGCTTCACTTGTCCTTTCTGGGTCTAGCATTTTGCTTGTGCTCATTCTATACCCTTCCATCCCAATTGGTTCCAAGATTCCTTTTGTATAAATTTGAGGCCTTTCCCAAATGCTTCTTCCTTCATTAAACCATTTCTCTCTATCAGATACAAATCTCTTCCACTTTGGAGAACACGTTTCAATTCACGTGGTCATTCTCAACGTTGCTGCTATTTGTTTGTATAGTTCTCCTTCCCACTTAAACTATGAGCAACTTAAAGAAGAAATGGAATTTAACTCATTTTTATTGCCTGTGGCACGTTGCACAGGGCCTCAGAACAGAGCTTGCGGGATTCTGCAACCGGACCTAAGGGACTCCTGGGTCTCTTTCCTCACAATCACCCACCACCCACACACATATGGCTCCAACTCACAGTTTTATGGAAAAGACCTTGCACCATGATGACCCGTGACTTTATTCTTTCTCTACCATATTCTTTGTATGCTCTTCAGCCTCTTATCTCTCCAGACAATGAAATCTGCATCTTTCAAGACTTGGCCAAGGGTCAAGAGCTTCACCAAGTATTTTCATGGCACCCTGCCCAAGTGCCTCTATTCAAATAGAGCTAACAGCTCCCTATTCAATGTTCTCTTCCAACTGTGCAAACTTAAAATATAACACCATATCGTTATTTAATGCAAGACTTATTATATCTTATAGGACATTTGTAGTATATGAAAATAAGTAAATGTAGAAGTTATAAGTTTACAATGACAGAGGAGACAATAGACAAGAGAAAACAAATTTTCATAAGATGAAAATTCCTAAGTTAGCAGAGTAGAGCAGAGAAAGTTGGGTCCCAAAAGAACTACAACCCCAACTGATCATTCTACAGTGGTGTTCATCAGGCGCTTATCAGTGGTGTTTAAAAGATTTACATATGAATTGCAACACACATTATGCCTGCTGCGTGTGCAGACCTCACTCTTAAATATGCCCATACACATAGACTTAATATTTGTGAAAGGCCTCCAACAAAGAGAAAAGAAACTCAGAAGCTATGAAAACAGCAGGCAAAAAGAGCTCAAAACTATGATTTTTCAAGAGGAAAAAAATGCTAAAGTAACAGTCACAGAATTTCAGAAAATTCTTGAAAAAGTAAAAACACGTAAGAACAGGAATATACACACATATGCACACATGTGCACACATGTTACAAGTTAAGTTGAGAAGATCGGAAAGATGTCTCAGAAAGTGGAACAAAATTACAAACAGACAATAAATATTTTAAAAAGATAAAAAAGTGACTCAAACTAGAAGCCGCAAATACCAGAAAGAAAGCCTAAGAAAAATTGGAGGATAGAACAATATCCAAAAAATAATATACAAAATATTCTCAGAATCTTTATTTCATGAAGAAGGTATACTTTGAAGGCCCAGCTTAATGAATGGAAAACCCTTATTATGGCACATAAATGTGAAATTCCAAAACTTTGGGTTTAAAGAGGAGATTTGAAAAGTTCCAGTGAACAAAGATAAATAGATTATTTGCAAATAATGAAAAATGAGCATAATATCCAATTTCTCACTAAGAATACTGGGAGTCTCAGTCTGGGATTCCATACCCCTTGAAACAGGTTGATGTCTAACAGTAAAATGAAGTTCTGCTCATGGGTGCCAGGCCAGAGAACCACTGGAGAAGATGCCCCTCTGGAATAAGTGTATTTATTGCATTAGGATCCAACTCAGGAAAGGAAGAGAAGAGAAGAGGAGAGAAGGATAGGTGAGAAAATTTTCCTGCAAATCACTGTAGAGGGAAGCCTGGGATAAAAACTATGCAAAAGATCTTGAAATTTAATATTTCAGTATTGACAGAAAAAAAGTGCTTTCTCTCAAACTGGAAAAAAGTAAAAGGAACTAAAAATTTGCCTGGTGCATCTGATCAGAGTGAAGAGGAGTTTCCAACTCTGCCAGATCATGGGGGTAATAGTGATAAACACATGGACAGCAAAGATTTAAAAAAATGTAATATTAACTCTAGGAAGTAGGCAAGAAAGGAAATGTGGTCATCATACATTAGGTGGCTCAGCTGGAACCTATTTTCATAATTATAATGATACAACAATGAATATTGATTTAACCAAAAATTCTGATATAATTGCATTGACTGAATGGGGTGAAGGGAAGTACATTGCAGGTCATTGTAAAGGGTGGTTTAAATATTAGATCTATCTACATTAAGACACTAATCAGAGAAATTAAAAATCAGGAAATAGCAGTAAAAACATATCAACTACTTTTAAAAAAGCAGTTGAAAGAAAAGAAAGAGGCTGCCTCTGGGGAGAAGAAAGGGATAAAGAGAGGTAAGAAAAAGGATAACAAGCAGTGTGTTTCATTATTTTTGCCGAGAGTATTTAAATAGACCATTGAATTATGAACTACTGAGACTATTCTTCTACTTTCCACTACACAAATAAGGAGACGGCAACTGAGACCTACGTATTTCACTACCTGGAGAGCAGTATATTTTGCAAAATGATGATTTTTTGTTGTAAAAGAATGATTATGAAGGCATACGGGCAATTTTTATGCAGTTTAGAGCCAGAATATCCTTTCTTGGGGACACACCAATATTTCTTCATTCAATGACACAAAGAAGTTATTCTACTTATTTTACCATCAGTTGTGATTACACAAAACACATGCATTCATTATTTTACTAAGTAGCCACTATGTGTTAGACGTATCACATGTACTCTGAGGACAATGGGAATATTTAAAGGATTTTAAACAGCGTAATTGGAACCACAGGTCTCCACAAGAGCCACAGTGCTGATGTCCCTGTTTGCCACTTGTAGGACTGTCTGAATTCATGAGAGAATAACTGGTTATTTTGATCAAGTTCAATTCCACTAATTCTTGTGAAGGGAACACTTTAAGGTGAAACTCAAACTTGAATCCAGTCATCAATGACAGACTCTGTTATGTAGAGGTAGCTGGCAAAAATGTGTGCAGAGGTACCAGAGGTGTTGCACAGGGGTAATCAGGGTAAGGTAAAAGCACTCTTTTAACCCAAACCAGCCAACATTTGAGATTCTGTTCAGGAAAGATTTGGAAAAAAAATCAACCAAATCATTAAATATGCATTTCTTGGACCTTGTTTTGAAGTTGTTAGGAAAAGCACTGTTTACTTTCTCTATTAAAATAAAAGGGTAACCATCAGCTTCCTGAGGGATAAATAGCTGTATCTGAGACAAGCTGGAATTCCTCTTCAGACTTAGGATGGCCTCATTTTTTTCCATTACAACAATTAAATGCTCATTTATCCACTGGCTCCTTTTCAGTTTCTCCATTGTACTTTCCAGGATGAAGATAAAAAAACATTATTAGTACTATTTCTTTTAAATGAGCTATTTCTATAAATGAGGCATTTTCCTCTCAGCCACCCCACCTCCCGTGTGTGTGTGTGTGTGTGTGCGCGCGTGTGTGTCCCAATAGACTTGTATAACTAACAAAAAGCCCTCCAGGGACTTCCAAAGGTCATGAGAATGAAATAGAAAAATATTTTCCTTACATGAAAAAGTTTCTGAGGGTGAACAAATGAGAGAATGAGAGTGTTTTAATAGAGAGAAATGAAGGAATGTTCCAGTCACGGGAAGAAATCTCATATGAGAGTCCTTCACAACAGTCACACTAATATTCAACACAGATAAGAAGACAAAGCATCACTAAAATCATTGAAATTTAAAATTTTTCTTATCACTTTTCCAATTTGTTAACACAAGAGGTGCAAAATTGTACCAATTTTAATTCTTCAGGAATTATGAATAAATAAGCTCCAAATGTAATATTTATCTGGTTAAAACACACACATACACACAAACACAAACACATACACACACGTCTGTCTAGATAATATGTATGAAAATACTTTAAATAGCTTGTTGAATTAATTCTCACAGAGTCTTCAAATTAAACAGCAAAAGAGGTCAAGTATACTTAAGCAACATAAATATGTTCTTAGCATTGCTCTTCTTTCATCTATGTAAATATAACCTCAGCAATCCTCAGGCATATTGCACAGAAAGCTCATTTTTATTTTAATTCCTAAGAAATAACAGACAATTTTCTATCATACTTTCAAAAATATGATATTTGGTTGTGCAAATTATGCCTCTATCCCTGAAAAGGAACAAGTCAGAATATTTAGTTGTCTATGAAATGGGAATTGCTAAAAAGAAAATGCCTTTTAGTTATAATTTTCTTTGTTAAAGTTTCTCAATTTTTGGATCGCAGACTTGGTGGAATTATCCCTGGAATAAGGGGACATGCTTTCTTTTCAACAATGCTCCAGGGCCTGTGCTGAGGAACACTGGGTTTGAAGGTCTTCTGGGACACTCAGGTATCAATATTTGGAAAGCAGCAATTCCTTAGAGCCAACACTCCTAACAGCACATGTATTGGCTCTACTGATACCTTTTCTGGGCCATTTTGCACTCATGAGCTCAGAACTCCTCCCAAAGTTGGAGCTGACATTGAAAAATCATACTTTATTCTCTTTCTACTCTTTTTTTCATTGTCTTGATCTCTGTTCCAAGGCTCACTCCAGGAAACACAAGTATGCCCTGGGACAGGTTTGGGCTGCCCAGAGACTTGTCTCAGATCCTAACTGCCTCCTTAAATTATATAATCAGTATACCTCAGAAGCCATCCCAAATCAGAATCCCACAAAATTAGGCTCGCTGATTAATATGTCACAATATTAATGACTGGGATAATACATCATATTAACACCAGAATATTTCCCAGAACCCCTAAGTGAATCCACTCTGTCACCTGTCATTCTGTTCATCATAGAATATGAATATAGGAGAACAGCACAACATTGTGCCATTCCTTCCATCCTGTGTCCATGGCAGCCACCTGTAATTGATGGCCTATCCTTTACTAGCAAGTACACAAAGCCTCAGAACCCTACTCAAGGTAGCTAACACCAAGTTTTATTAGTTATTTATTGCTCTGCTACAAATTACACTAAAATTCAGTGACCTACAACAATAAATAGGCATCATCTCACAACCGCTATGTTAAATACAAGGATATATTTAACAGGGTACCTCTGATGCAAGACTGAAGGTGAACTGGACTAGAATCTGCTTCCATGCTCACCCATGTGGGTCTGAGCAGACTTCAGGTCATCAATAGTGGTTGGTTTCAGATTTGAAATGCTTATTATTTGGACATCTACATAGTAGCACTCAAGGTATGATTCTTGGCTTTTCTTGGAACTAGTAAATGAAGGAGGGGGTGAGCAAGAGGAAGAGAAACCAAACTACAACTGCAGTGTAACATTCTAAGAAATAACATTCTGTCACTTTTGCCATATTTTATTCACTGGAAGTAGGTCACCAAGTCCAGCCCTTATTCAAGGGGAAGTTACACAGGACCTTGAAACAAGGAGGTAACGACCATTGGGCACCCTGTTGGTGATGACTTATCAATCAGATGGAATGGGGAACTCACTTTTCCAATTTCACAAATTATTTGGCAGATTAAGCAATTTCAAATGAAGGTGAGGAAAGCTTGAATTTGGCAAATGACTAAATATCTAAAATAACAGTCTTACATGAAGGTCTTATTTTGAATGGATTGATTTCTTTGGCTTCTCTTAAAAATGAACTACCTAACCCTGGATATAGAAATTCCTTTCATAGTTCCAGAAATGTGATATTAGGTGTTCAGTTAGATTTTCTCTTATAAATATGATTTGTACTTTTTAGCTTAAAAATGTAATAGGCGAGTTCAGTTTCTGGAAAAGAGGGCACCCAGCTGTGTCCCCTCCCCCATTCGACTCACCCCAGAAACCCCCGCCAAGCTGGAGTCCTGGACTTAATTTTATAAGATAGGCCCTGTAATCCAGGATACTGAGTGAACAGGGCTGTCAGGCTCAGGCTGGGGTCTGCAGTTCAGCATCAATGGGCCGCTGAATTGAATGTGGAAGGGTTTTCTCTAGCAAAGGGTGAAGAAAGAGCAACAAAGAATTAAGAAAGCAGAGGATCAAAAGGGAAAACAATGATGCAAACATGATAAATGATGATGACCAGGCCCAGGTGACAGTGGGATGTCAGGAAGAGTAATGTGGGCCATGGAGTCAGGCCACCTCCTCTGGGCTCTGTTGTTCATGCAATCCTTTTGGCCTCTACTGATGGATGGGGCCACTCAAGTCTACTACCTGGGCATCCAGGATGTACAGTGGAACTATGCTCCCAAGGGAAGGAATGTCATCACAAATCAGCCTCTGGACAGTGACACAGTGGCTTCCAGCTTCCTCAAGTCTGATAAGAACCGGATAGGGAGCACCTACAAGAAGACTGTCTATAAGCAATACAAGGATGGCTCATACAAGGATGAAATGGCCCAGCCTGACTGGTTGGGCTTCCTAGGGCCAATGTTACAGGCTGAGGTTGGGGATGTCATCCTTATCCATCTGAAGAATTTTGCCTTTCGTCCCTATACCATCCATCCCCATGGTGTTTTCTATGAGAAAGACTCAGAAGGCTCCTTGTACCCAGATGGTTCTTCTGGGCTGCTGAAAGCTGATGATTCTGTTCCCCCGGGAGGCAGCCATACCTACAACTGGACCATTCCAGAAGGTCATGCACCCACTAATGCTGACCCAGCATGCCTCACTTGGATCTACCATTCTCATGTAGATGCTCCACGAGACATTGCAGCTGGCCTCATTGGACCCCTTATCACCTGTAAAAAAGGAGCCCTGGATGGAAATACCCCTCCTAGAAGGCAGGACATGGACCATAGTTTCTTCCTGTTCTTCAGTGTAGTGGATGAGAACCTTAGCTGGCACCTTGATGATAATATTGACAATTACTGCTCAGACCCTGCCTCAGTGGACAAAGAAGATGAGGCCTTTCAAGACAGCAACAGGATGCATGCCATCAATGGCTTTGTTTTTGGGAGCTTACCAGAGCTGAGCATGTGTGCACAGAAGCATGTGGCCTGGCACTTGTTTGGTATGGGCAATGAAGTAGATATCCACACAGCTTTCTTCCATGGACAGATGCTAACCACCGGTGCACACCAAACTGATGTGGCTCAGATCTTTCCAGCTACGTTTGTGACTGCTGAGATGGTTCCTCAGAACCCTGGCACCTGGTTAATTAGCTGTCAAGTGAACAGTCACTTGCAAAATGGCATGCAGGCACTCTATAAGGTCAATTCTTGCTCCATGGCTCCTCCTGTGGACCAGCTCACTGGCAAAGTTTGGCAGTACTTCATTGAGGCCCATGAGATTCAATGGGACTATGGCCCAATGGGATATGATGGCATTACTGGGAAAAGTTTGAGAGAATCAGGAAGTGGTTCTGAGAAGTTCTTCCAGAAGAGCTCCAGTCGAATTGGGGGTACTTATTGGAAAGTTCGATATGAAGCCTTCCAAGATGAGACATTCCAAGAGAAGATGCAACTGGAGGAAGATAAACATCTTGGAATCCTGGGACCAGTGATCCGGGCTGAGGTGAGTGACACCATCCAGGTGGTCTTCTACAACCGTGCCTCCCAGTCATTTAGCATGCAACCC
Organism: Aplodontia rufa; assembly: GCA_004027875.1. Lineage (NCBI taxonomy): Eukaryota > Metazoa > Chordata > Mammalia > Rodentia > Aplodontiidae > Aplodontia > Aplodontia rufa. Next base: position 19,612 of record PVKS010011230.1, read on the forward strand.
CATGGGGTCTTTTATGGGGTCTTTTACGAGGGCACTGTGTACAACAATGTACTGGTGATGGAACCCAGAGGCTCTCTGCTACTTAGCTACACCCCCAGCCATTTGTATTTTTACTGTGAGACAGGCTCTTGTCACATTGCTGAGTCTGGCCTCAAACTTGCCATCCTCCTGCCTAAGACTCCAGAGTCAGGATTATAGATGTGTGCCATCATGCCTGGCTTAATTTCTTGTTTTCTCTAAGAATATGAACACATGCTAATTCTAAGCCAAAGTAGAAAAAGAAAGCATAAAAAGCATAAAGGGCAATGTTGCAGACAAATATAAAATAAAAGAACATCCTACAAAGGCAAAAAAAATAAAAATGTAGTAGGCATTTAGAAAGTTTGTAGAACCTCGGAGAGTATTGTGTAAGAAAAACATAAAAATTACCTATGATTCTCTTTCTCATAAATAACCACCTTGAATAGCTTAGCTCGTTTTTCAAAATTAGTGTAGCATATGTGAATTTATATTCTACATTTCTCATTGCATATTTGGTGGTGAAAATTTCCACATTTACTCAAGGCAAAATAAAACTGGAAATGTTATTTTGTGAAGCACATCTCAAGATGGTAGATTTATTCACAGATATAACTTAAAGGGAATAGTTATAAAAGACCATGTAGGACATAGCATAGTGTGGGGCTGTGGTGCCAGTTTCTGTTCCTTTCCAAAGCTCTGTAACTTCCACTATGGTGATTTAACAAAAAATGTATCCCTGCAAGAAGGCAACTCTAGATTTTCCCTGCTTCACTGGATTGGATAGTTACCACAGTAACTATGAGCCTTTGAAGAATACAACCAATCAACAATTTTTCTTCTGAGTTTGGCCTCCTATAAGTATTGTTTAGTAGTTGAGCTAATTGCTATTCAATTGCTCATATGAAATGTGTGGATGCTTGAATTTATACCCAGTTACCTAGCTAAGCAACTGCATAACAAACCAACCTATTTCCCTCTTTTTCCAACACCAAGGAAAAGAGAGATAATGTGTTTGAGTATCACCAACTCTGGTTTTCTTGTCTTGTTGAAATTTCACTGTCTTGCACCCAAACCCAATCAGAGAAACTCCACCATAAGATAACAACTCTAATGGCTTTTGCAAAGTGAGACACAAATTAACTGATACAGGGTATATCCAAGTTATTTGTGCAGTCAGTTGGCATAAGGTATACTTGAATAGTTAAATGAGGAAAAAGCAAGAGTGGGATATCCAAATTAACTACTAAATTCCAGCAGTTTTTGGAAACTGCTATAAGGAAACTGGAATTACTGTTCATTGATCTTAGGGACCATTCTGAGGTTCTAAATGAACTCTACATAATGGATATAGCGTACAACTAATGAAACCTGCTGCAGAGTAGGTGGGCCTCAAGTGTTTTCTAGACACAAGGCAAATTGTCAATTCTGCTCTGTGCAATGTTGATTGACTCACTAGAGTTTCACTATTGAGCAGCTCACCCCAGGGTCTCTGAGACATAGTTCACTCAAAAGCATGTTCCCAGCTGTGTTACTGACTCATATGGTAGAGTCAATGAAATTGACCCCAACCATTTTCCTAGTGACACATGATCTCTGATGGTCCACATACAGTTAAACAGGACTTTCACATCAAACACAGGTACAAAGAATGTGCACAGAAAATGAGGAAAATGACATTGTGCTAGTCAGCTTTTCATTACTGTGACCAATACACCTAATAAAAAAAAGCTTACAAGGGAAAAAGTTTATTTTGGGCTCACAATTTCTGAGGTTCAGTTCATGGTCAGCCAACCTTAATTTAATGTTCTGGGCCTGAGGTGAGGCCAAACATCATAGTGGAAGTATGTGGTGGAGGAAAGCTCTTCCGCTCATGGTATCCGGGAAGTAAAGGATATGGGCAAGACGGACAGAGTCTAAGGCTATCCACTCCCCAGGGACCTACCTCCTCCAGCCATGGCAACCTGCAATAATCCATTCAAATGTAACCCCTTAAATAGATTAAGGGACTGATAAGGTTACAGCCCTATTCACTGTCTAGAAGCCCCACTTCTGAAACTTGCTGCATTGGGGATCATGCTTTCAAAACATTAGTTTTTGGGGGACATTTCTAGATCTAAACCATAATAGACATTTAACTGAAAACACACAGTAGATTTATTTATTCATTTATTTTTAAAGAGAGAAGGACAGTGAGAGAGAGAGAGAGAGAGAGACAGAGAGAATCAATTATTATTGAGTTTTTCACATGGCTGTCATTGCTCCGACACTTAGTTGTATACGTGGGTGCTGGGGTTTGAACCTGTGTACTTGTGCATGCCAGGCAAGTGCTGTAACCACCAAGCCACCGCTCCAGCCCCCACATAGTAGATTTAAAAGGTAAAGAATTTTAGAAAAGTTGTCATGTGTACTTATTAATTTTACTTATTATTTTATATTGTTAAAAATCCATTAATCTCTTCATTTTATATTAGTTTAAATAAATAAAAATGACCTTTTATTGTTATTTCTTATAAAAAATATTAAGACAGAGAGCACAAAAGGTATACTTATCAAACCTAAATGGCTACTCACTCTTTGTACCTTTCAAACAAAGTACTCTGTTACTGCTTCTATGCTAAGACCCAGGTCACCAAAGCAGAGTTAAATTGTTTAGATGCTGGTGAATTGCTGTAAAATCACATATCTTGTGTTGGAATTGCAATAAGGGAAGGTTGCTATCAGATTGAACCAGTGCCCATAAGAATTATCCTAGCCTCCTCTCTCTCCTCTAATTCTCTCTTTCTCAGGAATGGTTCATAATGAGATTTTTATGGAGGAAGAAAGTGGTAACTATGATGGAGATAATGAAGTCATAAAGTCCATGTGATTCCTAAATAAGTCACAAACAGTAAGCTCAGATTATACCTAATTACAAAGTATACAATCAATTAAGCCACAGGGACTACATATTCCCCAATTGAAGTGGAAGATAATTATTCTGGGGCATGTACAATAAACAACACATTCACCTGAAATATTGAGGTGATAAGTCACTCACTTGATCCCTTTCAAAAACATATATATTGTCATAATTATCTAACTCAATTTACACCTGTGAAACACTGCCCTAAATGACATTTGCCCAGGGCTTTATTAATGGTCAATCTATTTTCCCAAACTAGACAAATCCATTGCTTATACCAACTATCTCACATGATATTTACTATTCCCAAGTAATGATGAATTTCTATATTATAAATATTAGTGACTAATTATGTAGTCCTGATAGGAAGAAGTGGAAAGAGATGGAGAAAGGAAGAATTTTGTAAACATTCCCTCTGTGCCAAATATTGGGGAAGGAGTTTAACATGTATGCTCTCATTTTATCCTTACAATACCACCACAAGGTAGGAACTGTAATTCCAGATAAAAAATTAAGGCTTTGGGAGGCTGGATAATTTTTCCTAAAATACGCAACTGATAAATGGCTGTAATCCTAATTATGTTTGTTGGATTCTAAAACCTTATGCTTATCCCCATAGCCTCCTGCTTCTTGATTCCTCTGTGTCACACACTATACTTGTTGGCTAAATTGTAAACTTCAGCTAGTTAGTATAGAGTCAAGAGAAATACATTTGACTATGTTCCTCCAAGCATAGTGATATAGGCAACAAGCCCATAGGTAGAAAACCCTCCAGCTCACAACAGATTAACCAAAAATTATAAATGAAATCATCATCACAATGACAAAATTTCCTTTTAGATCACCTGTCAAATTATATGAATATATGCCAGAAGATAGAACCAAACTTTGAAACTAATCCCACCTTTGAATAGTTTAACTATGAATCAAGTAAATGGGATCCAACAAAAAGTGTAATACCTTGAAGGTATTTTTGATGCATTCTTAAAGGTTTTAAATGATGCTGAGATGTAGGATGGCCACTTCTATTAGCAAGGAGGCACCAAATGAAGGACTTTGGAAAATCAAGGGGAAAATATCAGATTTAACAATATCTGAAATTGTACCTTTTAATTTTACATACTCAGTAGGCCTTCTAGAACCCTGAGGCAAAAGTTGACAAACTTTTTCTGTAAAGGACCAAATAGTAAATACTTTAGGTTTTGTGGGCATATGGTCTCTGTCTAAACTGCTCAGTTCTGGTACTGTTGCTGAACAGCAAACACATAATACATAAATAGTTTATGACAATACCTAAACAGATGAAGGTGGCTGCATTATAATGAAACTCTATTTACAAAATGTAGGTGGTGGGCCAGATTAGACCACAGGCTGTCATTTGCTGACCTCGAGCTCTGCTACACTTTTTTCCTAGAATGGAGAGGGTGAGTTTTTTTAGTTTGAGTCTATGTCATTTGTAAGGCGATAAATTGTTGAGGGGGAAGAAAGAAGACCCAAGAGATAGAAGGAGGTCCAGGTCACTGAAATGATGTTGAAGTCAGCAGCAAGGTCAATCTCTTCAGAGAGAAGGGAGCTATAGAAACCTCATCTGGACTGGATAAAGAATTCTTTTGGATTTCAGGAATTCTTTCTTCCCATTAACAGAACCAAAGGTTGAAGTAGACCCAAGGGCTTGAGAACGGTTTTTTTTTATCATTTTTTAATTTTTTTTCCTTTTTTAATTCAGAAATTTATTTGTTGAACAATCAAGCTTCTAATGAACATATATATATTCTTTTTAAAAATATTTATATATATATTTATATTTATATATATTTATAAATATATATAATATATATATAAATATATATATATAAAGAATATATATATATATATTCTTTTTTTAAAAATGAATCCTTGAAGTCTCAAGGAATAAAGCAGATCGGTCCATTGTCATTCTGGGTAAACCTGGAATGGGGGTGGGAGGAGTGTG
>PVKS010011230.1:24606-57515 GCA_004027875.1 Aplodontia rufa
TTTTTAAAATGAATCCTTGAAGTCTCAAGGAATAAAGCAGATTGGTCCATTGTCATTCTGGGTAAACCTGGAATGGGGGTGGGAGGAGTGTGTCTCACAATACACAATTCTTCCCAAGAAATCAGGACTTCCCTGAGTGTGGGTTGAAAACCACATGATAGACAAATATGAAGGGTCTTTTTAATTCTGACATTCTGTGATGATGTTGTTTAATTTCTTTTGGGTCCTGGTCTTTGGTGTATCTACACATCATTATCTATAGTCCCATCTTAAGATGTCGTTATCATTGTGGGCATCTTCATAGAAAATGTATATCAAATCCCTAGATTTCCCAATGAAGAACTTTGGTGGTTTGTTTTAACATGATATTACTATTTGTTTCTATACAATAATTTGCTCATCTTTGTTCAATTGTTCAATTTCCCTAATTTTTTTAAAAATAAAACAATCTAATAAGCCTGGTCTTAGGATCTATGTAACCTGATTAACTTTCAGGTATAACCCAATTTGGATCTTATTTTTTCTCAACTTCTAGACTGCTATAACTAAACATCACAGACTGGGTGGCCTAAACAGACAAGTACAAATTCATTTCCTTCCTTCCTTCTTCCTTTCTTTTTTTTTCTATCTTCTTTCTTTCTTTTTCTCTTTCTTACCACAGATTGAACCCATGGGTGCTTAACCACTGAGCCACATCCCCAGCCCTTATTTATTTTTTATTTTGTGACAGGGTCTCACTACGTTACTTAGGGTCTCACTAAGTTGCTGAGGCTGACTTTGAACTTGTGATCTTCCTGCCTCAGCTTCCTGAGTAAATGAAATTACAGGCCTATGCCATCGTGCCCAAATGACATTTGTTTTCTTACAGTTTTGGGGGCTAGGTGATCAAGGGACCAATGTGATCACTTTCTGATTAAGACTCTCTTCCTGGTTTGTAGATAGTTTTCCATCTCACTGTATCCTCACATGGTAGGAGAGAAAGAGAGCAAGCTTTCTGGTGTCTCTTCTTATAAGGGCACAAATTCTGTAATGAAGTCCATACTCTCATAACTTCTTTAAACCAAACTATCTCCCAAAGGCCCCATCTCCAAATATGATTACATTAGGGGGCAGGGCTTCCATAATTTACTGGGTACACCATTCGATTCATAGCAGATCTCATGGATTGGAGAGGGCAGATCTGGGGAGAAAAGATAATTTGAAGATCTAATATAAAGATAAGATAAAAAACACTGCTGTGCTTGAAATAAATGCACTAATAAAAAACATTTCTTTAATTTTTATTAATATTATTTTTAATTAACAAATCATAAGCCTATATATTTGTATGGTACCATGGGATGTTTAATACAATATGGAATGATTAAGATGAATATGTTAGTTTTTTAAATTTATTTTTTATTAGTGCATTATAGTTTTACATAATGATGGGATTAATTGTCCCATATTACTAGATGCACACAAGTCAGCAATACAAGTTGTTCAATACCCCCCTTACACCTCTGTATTTCCCACCTCCCATTCCCTGATAACTTGCCTTTCTTCTGGGTCCTATATTATTCCTAAAAAAACCTAAATACACTGTATTTGTGACATAATTTTTATACCTATGAAGAACATTTTTAATATATGGCTATAGTACATACAGTGACATTTATACTGCTTGGAATGCACCTTGTTTTATCTCAGTTCCAACATTTCCCCTTCTCCTCCCTTCCTATCATCCCTTGTTATTCTTCAAAATGTTTGACAATGGGATTAAACATTTATGTTTTTGTACAGGTATGCATCATAGCTTATTCAAATGTCTTCTGAAGTATCTTGCAACTGTAACTCATAAATATTGACTTTTTGCAATTCTGTTCTATGAATCTAATATACGATTTTTTCTACCTTACTCCCAAGCCTGGGTTTAGGTCCAGCCTCCACAAATGAGGAACACCATTCGGCTCTTGACTCTCTGGGTTTGGCTAACTTCACTCAGCATGATTTCTGCTAATTCCATCCATTTACCTTCAATAGAAAAAATATCATTGTTTCTAATAGCTGAGAAGAACTCCTTTGTATGTATATACCAGGGCTTTTGGATCCATTCATCCAGTGAGGGGGCATCTGGGTTGGTTCCATAATTTAGCTATTGTAAATTGAGCTGCTATGAACATGGATATTGCTGTGTCGCTGTAATGTGCTGATTCTAACTCCTCTGGGAAAATACCCAGAAGAGGGATAGCTGGGTCATATGGTGGATCCAACCCTAATTTTTTGAGGAGTCTCCACACTGCTTTCCAGCACAGCTGGGATCATTCTGCAATTCCACCAAAAGTGTGCTAGTGTTCCTATCTTCCCACAACCCCTCCAGTATTTGTTATTGTTTGTATCCTTTGTCTTTGCCAAGCTGACTGGAGTGAGGTGAAATCTTAATGTAGTTTTGATTTGCATTTCTCTAATTGCCAGTGATTTAAAACACTTTCTCATGTATTTATTAGCTTGCTCAGTGTCCTCTGATGAGAAGATTCTGTTTAGTTCTCTGGCCCATTTATTGATTGGATTGTTCGTGTTTTTTTTATTGAGTTCTTTGTAAAGTTTAGATACTAGTCCCCTGTCAAAGGGACTGCAAGCCATGATTCTCTCCCATTCCTTATGTTGTTTCTTGACTGTTTTGATTATTTCCTTGGCTGTACAGAAACATTTTAGTTTAATGGGATCCCATTCATTCATTTTTTACTGTAATTCTTTCACATTAGGAGTCTTGTTGAGGAAGTCATTGCCATCTCCCATATGCTTGAGTGTCAGTTCGAATTTTTCTTCTAGCAGTGGTGTGGTAACAATTTAATTCCTAATTCCTTGATCCATTTTGATTTGATTTTTGTGCAAGGTGAGAGATAAGGATCTAATTTCAATTGTCTGCCAGTGGTTGTCCAGTTTTCCAGCACCATCTGTTGAATAGGTTATCTCTCCTCCATGTTATATTTTGACCTCCTTTGTCAAAGAGCGGATGTTTAAAGATTTGTGGGTTTGTCTTAGAGTCTTCTATTTCATTGTTGTTCATTCCTATTTTGGTACCAGTACCATGCTGTTTTTAATACTACAGCTCTATAGTATAGTTTTATATCTGGTATTGCAAAACCACCTGTTTCATCTTTCTTGCTTAGTAATATTTTGGCTACTCTGGTTGTTCCATATGAATTTGAAAATTGCTTTTTCTATATCTGTAAAGAATGACATTAGAATCTTGATGGGGATTGCATTGAATATGTATAGTGCTTTTGGCAGAATGGCCATTTTAATTATATTAATTCTGCCTAACCAATAGCACGGAACATCTTTCCATCTTCTCAGGTCTTCTGCAATTTCTATTTTCAGTTTTTGATAATTTTCATTGTAGAGGTCTTTTACCCTCTTGTTAGATTAGTTCCCAAGTATTTTATTCTTTTAGAGAATATTATGAATGGGACCCATTTCCTGATTTCTTCTTCTGCCCTAATATTGTTCACATATAGGAAAGCTATTGATTTATGGGTGTTGATCCTTGATCTTGTAGCCTGCTACTTTGTCAAATTTGTTTATTAGCTCTAGCAGTTTTCTGGATCTTCCAGACATAGGATCATGTCATCAGCAAAAAGGGATAGTTTGACTTCCTCTCTTCCTATTCTTATCCCTTTGATTTCTTCCTCTTGCCTGATTGCTCCACCCAGGGTCTCGAGGACTACATTGAATAAAAGTGGTGAGAATGGAAAGCCTTGCCTTCTTCCTGAGTTCTGTGGAAATGCTTTCATCCTTTCTCCATTTAGTATTATGCTAGTTGAGGATTTGGCATATATGGCCTTTACAAAGTTAAGATAAATCTTTTAGATCCCTATTTTCTCTAGAGTTTTGAACATAAATCGGTGATGGATTTTATCAAAGCCCTTTTCTGCATCTATTGAGATGATCATATGGTTTTTGTCCTTAATTATGTTTAAGTGATGAATTGCATTTATTGATTTGCATATGTTGAACCATTCCTTGCATATCTGGAAATGAAGCCCACTTGATCATGATGAATTATTTTCTAGATGTGTTTTTTTAAAACTTAAAATATATTTTATTCATAATGTATATAATCACAAAGATGAAATGGTACACTTTGGTGAAAAACATCAACATATATGAAGTAAATTATGTGAGAAATAAATGAAACAATATCACAAGTCACTATCTCCATGTATAATATTAGCATAATTACTTGTTATTGACTGATAAAATAGGAATTAAAAGAGGGGTGTGTTTCTTAAATTATTGAGTCATGGACTCTAAACATAGAATGAGCTTTTCCTCTCCAGGAAAAATCAGTCCTAATATCTATTCTCTGTTTTATGGAATTCAGAAAACTCCTAATGTCAGGGAAATTTGGATGAATTTGCTACAAATAATAAATCTTCAAAAAAACATTATTTTCCAGCTGTGTATCTTGTGTACTTGTCACAGAACTTATCTAGATGTGGTTTTGAAAGCAAAAATCCTTATTAAGGATTTTTGCCTCAATATTCATGAGGGATATTGGTCTGTAGTTTTCTTTTTTTCATTGTGTCTTTGTTGGGTTTTGGTATCAGAGTTATGGTTGTTTCACAGACAGTGTTTGGGAGAGCTCAATCTTTTTCAATTTCTTGGAATAGCTTCATAAGGAGAGGTATTAGCTCTTCTTCAAAGGTGTGGTAAAATTCCCAGAGAATAATCCATCAGGTCCTGGGCTTTTCTTCTTTGGAAGACTTTTAATTTCTGTATGGATTTTGGTGCCTGTTATTGGGCTATTTAGGATTTCAATGTTCCTGTGTCAATTTGAGGGTGTTGTATATGTCTAAAAATTTGTCTAAGTTTTCCAGATTATCTGATTTAGAGTAGTATGGTTTTTCAAAATATGTTCTGATAATCTGTTTGATTTCAAAGGGGTCAGTGGTGATCACTCCCTTTTCATTGGTGATTTTGTTTATTTGTTTTGATTCTCTCCTTTTTATTAGATTAGCTAGGGGGTCCGTCAATTTCATTTATTTTTTTTAAGAACCACCTCATTGTGTCATCCTTTTTATTATTTTTTGTTTTGTTTTAATTTTATTGATTTCAGCTTTGATTTTAATCCTTTCCTGTCTTCTACTCGCTGGGGATTAGACTGTTCATCCTTTTGTAGAGATTTGTGTTGGAGTATAAGCTTATTTGTTAGGAATCTCTCCTGATTCTTAATGTGGACACTCAGTGCAATAAATTTTCCTCTGAAGAATGCTTTCATGCTGTCCCAGAGGTTTTGATATGTTATGTCTTCATTCTCATTCTCTTCCAAGAAATTCCTTAATTACTGTGCTCATGTCCTCTTGGATTCATTCTTCATTTAATAGGGTGTTATTCAATCTCCACATATATGTGCTCATTCAGGCATTGAATGATCTCCTTCCATGCTTCTCACTTCCAGAGTCTGAACTGAAAAGTCAGATGTGATTCTTATTGGTTTGCCTCTGAATGTGACTTGGCATTTCTCCTTTGCCGCTTTCAATATTCTTTCCTTGATTTTCCTGTTGTACATTTTGAATATGATGTGTCTTGGTGGGCTTCTCATTTGATTAGGCCTATTGCATGTTCTATAAACTTCCTGGATTAGCATATCTGACTCTATTTTTATATGGGCAAAATTTCCTTTAGCAATTTCCTTGAGAATGTTCTGTATCCCATTCATTTGTTTCAATTTCTTCCTGTATCCCAATCACTCTTAGATTGTTTCTTCTCATTTCCTCCCAGACATTTTAAAAATTCTGTTCATTTCCTATGAGGTTTTATTCTTTATTTATTTATTTATTTTTTGCCATCCATGCACTGTAGCTTGCTCAGCCTGTCCTCATTGTCAGAAGTTCTTTCTTTAAGAGCGGAGGTTCTGTTTTCTTTAGAAGTTAGTCTATTATTAAATTCTTCCATGGTTCCTCTCATGTCATTAACTGCAGATTTTACCATTGTTATTTCCTTTGATAATAGAGTTTTTCACCTCTTGAGTTTTCTCACTTAGTCCCTTCATTATATCTTCTTTTAGCTCATTTTTCCTTTTAGTAATCAGATCATTGATAACATTTTCCATAAGGTTTTCATCTCAACAACTATCTGTGGCATCCTTTTTGGGGGAGTTTTGAGTTTGAGTTGAACCTCTCCTTGTTTGATTCTTCATTTTGAAGAGATTCTTCTGGATATCTGTATTGAGATTTCCTGAGGGAAAGATAGGCAGTTCTCCAGGTGGTTTTTCCTTGCAAGTGAAAGTCTCAGATCAGCCACCAATTCTTTGACGATCACTTTCATCCAGATGCTATTTCTGCCTGGGACCTAGTGTTGCTCTACCTTTTGGTTCCAGGCTCATGATTGCAAATTTGAACTTACCAGAATACAGGGCATCAGGTAGGTGGTGCTGCTCCAGGAGAGGAAACACCCCTGGTTGGTCCTGAGCAGGGCTGCTCCAGATAGGGGTCCTACCAGTGGTGTCCTGAGTGCCTTCTGGTGGGACTCAAATAGGCCCAAAGAGGAATGAAGGGTTTCAGGAAGGCAGGGCTGTCTCAGGCAGGCAACCTCCTCTGGTTGGTCCTGATCATGAGCTGCTCCAAACGGGGGTCCTACCAGTCATGTCCTGACTGCCTTCTGGCAGGACTCAAACAGGCCCCAACAGACACACAGAGTGTCAGGTAAGTGCGGCTGCTCCAGAAGGGGTCCTACCAGTCATGTCCTGAGTGCCTTCCAGTGGGACTCAAACAGGCCAAATATGTTAGTTCGATATTCAAATATTTATTTTTTACTGACTAAATATAGGAATACCTAGTGAAGTATTTCCCTGCAAATACTGCAGATTTGAGTGCTGTCTCTAATGGTTTATTGCAAACAACAAGTATCTTGATGCTGAAGGTATCCATAGAAGTTGCCCTGACATATTGCTGGAAATTTTTACTTCTGTGAGATTAGCAAACAGACCGACAGCAGGTTTTAGATGAGGAAAACACTGCCTGAATTTGGGTTTTCGTCAGAGGTGCTGGTACATTTTCATCTTTGGACAAAGTGTGCCTACAGTTTCTAGCACAATGCTGAGTTCCAAAAAGGCATTCGTTTAGGCTTTCTAGTGTTTTATTACCAGGAAGTAGTCTCCATTTGAGACTCAGAACCACTCAGGAAGATAATACACAGAAGCCCTGAAGGGTGTTGTTACATCAATTATCTTTTGTGAGTAGAGTAAGCTTGCTCCTCCAAGGACAGTTCTTGCTTTTCAAAAAGCGATGGGCCTTTTTAAACCACATTTGGTCATCAACAGCTGTGGCTCTTTCTGTCACAGTTCTTTTATTTTTCATTCCTGTAACACCCAATATAAAGTTTTCTTGTTCCTCTTTCATAACTTATATTGCATCCTGCATAGTCACTCTAATTATTCCAAGTGACTGCATGGTCTTGCATTTGCTCTATTTTATCACCCACCAGAGGACACCACATTTCCTATTAGTGTTAGTGAACTTGATACTGTTATGTGTAATTTCTTTCAGATGAACCATAGCACTTAGCTTTCTGCTTTAAAATACTGAGTTATGCTTAAAGCAAACCTCACTTTTATAGAGAGATTTCCCAGAGCAGAGAATTCAAGTCTAATTAAACATATCACTTCCTCATCAATGTTTGCTCTGTGCCAAATCATTCCTTGCAAGGTAGGCAGGTATCTAATCATGGTTGGAGATAATTTTTAGAGTTTGGGTGAACATTAATAAGGACAGGAATTTAGTGAAACCAAATAGCCATGAGTGAATTCAAAATAATATATAGAATATTTTTTAAAGTTGTAGTTTAAGGCTTTTTGTCTCTCTGATTTGTTGCACTCGCATAATACTTTTGGGATCTTTACTCCTATGTTGAACACAGAAATACACATTTAGAAGAAAATATTTTATTTTGCAATTAAATGCCACAGTTTACCAAATGCTTACTGTGTGCCACTGTGGTAAGCAAATTATATAGTTTCTAGCTATTCCTTACAATCCCCCCAAAATAAAGTATTACAGATATGCAATCCCATATCTAAAACCCTTGGAAGCAGATGTATTATAGAATTCAGAAGAATTGTCTGGATTTTTAAAGAGAGCAAGTTGCATTTAGTGAATTTTCTGTAGCCAAATGGGTCCAGTACAATGTTTTAGAGGCAAATAATACTTACTGTGAATCATTTGACTCATCATACAAAGAGAATTTTTAAAAAACTCACCAAAAATGGCTTCACATCAGGCTTTGTCACCAAATAAACATGATGTGCATTTGCAAACATGTAAATAAAAGGTTTTTGGATCCTATGAGTTAGGAATTAGAAATTATTAGAGGAATTAATTCAAGAGAGATTACATAACTTGCTGAAAATATACAGTGAGAATATAGCTAGGTCGGATTGGACCTAGGATCATCAACTCCCGCATTCTGTTTTCTAAAAGAATATTTCATGTCAAGAAATGACCATGGGGAAGGAAAAGCAGAACAAAATAGAGGTAAGACAAGCACAGGAATGAATAGGAAAAAAGATGATTGTACGTTATGTAGAGAAAGATAACTACAACACTTGCTGCCCAAAGGTAGTCAGAGAGACAATGAAAGCAGTCATCAGTAAGAGAAGGGCTGAGCAGAAGGATGAGAATATTGTGCTAAGACTCCCTGTGCCCTTGTGGAAAAGAGGACTGGATGGGTTCTGGACCAACTGTAGGATAAGGCAGTGGGGATGACAAAATTTGCTCATGGTATCAAAATGACTTTCTATCACAGTTTTTCCTGACTATTCATTAAATACAAGTAAGCAATGCCTACCACATGTCAAGCACTAAGGGAAAAGCTATGAAGAAAAGATGGGTATGCCTATGCACTTCTGGTCCTCGATACTGATTATCTGTGTAAACAGCAGTTATTCAATGACTGTATGCTACAATAAGTTCATTTTGAAACTAAGAATAATGATATCTACTTCATAAATATTAAATGATGAGAATTAAATGACATAGTGTATGTAAAAGACAACCCACTGCTTATCAAAAAGCAGGCAATGTAATATTAGTCAATATTATTATAGAAATTTTATTTTTTTGAGACCATTGGCTTCACTAACTGAAGGGAAAATGTCCATATACTGAGAGTATTTGCAAAGACCAAATCAAAGCACAGGGTACCAAATTTTAGTCACATATAATTGCTATTCAATCAGTAGTACTGGTGAGTTTGCTTTATTTTGAGCTCCAGCCCTAACTTGTTGTGTTACCATGAGTCACTTAATAGCATCTGCTTCCCTCTCTGTGAATTGACTTTTGCTCTTTAACTCCAGGGTATTGGAGGACACTTTGGGGATAAATAAAGAAGAAATCATGGCTCCAACTAAGAGGTACTCCAAAATATGGATTTCTAGAGAATTCTCTTTAACATGCTGACTGAAAGATAGAAAAGATACATATGCACTGACATAAAGCAAGCTTCTCTTGCATGCTTGTTTCTTACTGAGCAGACTCTATGAGTGGCCAGCGTAACAGAGGGATTCTGAATAAACAATACTTTTCTCAATCCTGTGTTAATTTACTCATTCAAAAGAACTGTGCTCATTTGAATACAATGATTTTTTTCTCCTAAGTCAGAAAAGTGAAATGAATTAAGTAAGAGAACTGATTTATTTCAATTGCTTTTACAGTGTAGATGGATGGGTAATACAAGGAATAGTCATTTATTTCTGGCAAATGTCATGTGCTGGGGGATCATCAATAATATATTTTATCAGCAATCACTTTCACTGAAACCACCTATTGTGGTCTGCCTGCATAAAAAATGGGGTGTGCAAAGGCACAGAGTCAAGGAAATGCGGCTGATAGGAAATGCAACAAAAATGACATTTTAAACACAAGAAATATACATGGAAAATTTTGGATCATGCCTATACTCCCTGCATCTACAGAATACATTTGTTAAAGTTTTAGGGCAGTAACAAAGGGAAGTTTTTGTTTGTTTGTTTGTTTGTTTGTTTGTAATAGAATACTAAAGTCATGAGCCAATAGCTTTGTGTACAGACCTAAAACTTCCCCTCCAGATACAGATATTCTTAGTCTGAATTTCCTCATTTCCCAATTATTCTCCAGTCTTATTTAAAAAATTATTTGCAGGTCAACAATACTGCTCTTTTTCAGGTCCTTTTCAGTCTCTGTCTTGTTCCTCCTGCATAGGAAACTTTTACAGTCTCCCTTCTTCTGGTATCATGGTTAACTTATACTTCCTGTTTCAGATTGTTCATTACCCTCTCTGGGAAGCTTCTCTAATCTCTTGCAAATTGGTTAAGTGCCCCTCCTTGGTGCTCAGCCAGTATTTATCTGTACCTTTTACTTAAAATAAGCAAACTGAAGACAGAGACTTTGACGTACACATAGTTGAATCTTCAGAGCCCAACAAAGAACTAGTCATATAAGAGACCCTTACAAAGTATCTGTGGAGGGGCTGCAGTGGTGGCTCAGTGATTATGGCACTTGTCTGACATGTGCAAGGATGCAAGTTCAAACCCCAGCACTACATACACAATGAAGTGTTGAGCAACAAAAGGCACATGAAAAACTAAATAAAACTGTTCCCTCTCTCTTAAAAGAAAGAAAGAATCTGTGGAATGCTCACTGAATGAATAAAGAGGGCCACATGGAGGAAATAAATCAAAGGATTGCTGATTTTCTGGAAGATCATTGCACCAATTTCTGTATAGACAACACAAAAAAATTTAGTGTGTGCAGCTCAGAAATGAATGCTTAAGGGTTTATAGTCTTCCAGAGAAAAACAGGTCCACTTGAGGTTCCAATTCCAGTTCAAAGTTAAGAAAAGTTATGGTTGTGACCTCACTAATAGGAAAACATGCTTTGGTGGCTCATTGGTGGTTTTGTTGATGATTATGAATGGAATGAAAAATGGAAATTTCACTGAGCTTGAATGTATTTTTAGCTGGAGAACACTGACATTAGATTTTCAGAAAATCAAATGGAAGGCAATTGTGATGAACAGTAAAAATGGTCAAATGGGATTGTGCTTCAAAGAATTGCCTACTATTTCTACCAAAGCATAGCCTGGTTGGCCAGAAACCACCCTAGATGGGCACTGCATAGCAGAGCAACATATTAAATGCTGGTCTCAGAAGTGATCTGACAAACCAAACCATAATTCTTGCAGTCCAACTTACACTAGCTCTATCACCTTATTAAATTGTGCATGAGCCTCATCTCTGTTTGTAGAAAGGATGAGATCTATTAAGACAGCACATGATGGCTATGGGTGCTCCGAGATGGCTTGGATGTATTGAAGACTGGGATTTGTCATGTGTATATTCAACTATATGTCCGTCTTAGACCTTTTTCATTGCACTAGTTGGCCTATCAGCAATGGAAGGTAATAACTGAGCTCCTCCATCAGAAAGACAAGGAGGAAGGCATATGTCTTATGTTCCATTTGAGTGTCATCTTCCTCCTAATCTATCACTTTTACCACCAACTCCCAAATAAAAGACAAATGATAAACTGCAAACCTAAAATTTTTACTAACATTTTAAAAATTAGTCAATAGAGGAAAGTGATACTTTAGTAGAAATACAAAAGGACATCAATGAATCTATAAGCCAAATGAACAAAAGAATGAATGAATGAATAAAATCAAGTTAACATTTGTTCACAATTGTTCTTTATCAAATATTCTTATATGTACTTTGTAGTACTCATATGACTTGATTTTATGGAATAACTACAATTCATATCAGCCCCAATTTTTAATGTAAGGAAACTAAAATCACAAAACATTTAATTAAAATGCTTTAAGCCACATCTAGTAAATGCCAAAAGCTGATTCAGGCTGACTAACTCTAAGGAACATGATCTCAAACCACTGAACTACATCATCTTTCAAGAAAAGGTGAAAGAGACAGTAAGTCTGTCAAAAATGCTCCTATTGCTAGTATTCAAAGAATTACAAGTCAAGCAAAATGGCAAATTGTTATTCACCAAATGAGCTACAATTTCAAACAACAAAATTCAGCTTAGACAATGTCTGCATAATGTTTAATATAGGAAGTTACTACCTTAAAATAAAAAAAAACTTTTCATTAATTATCACTTAAGAACTTAAGAACTTAAGAGTATAATAGTGATTTTTCAGAGTAATTATACATCTGTATACTTTCAGTGAATAATACGTAGTTTTATAAGTTTTACTTTTATGTTAGGGTATATTTTGTGGTCATGTTTATTGAAAAGTAATTTTATGTCTGTTTAAACCCAAAAATATTAGATGTGTAAAAAATCAGTGTAGATAATGATACTGTGAAACTTCTACTTTAAAAAGTTGCTGATGAGAATACTAACTACTATAAGCTGTATAGACTGAAATTAAGTATGATATGTTAGAAGACTGAAATAATTATATCCCTTGAACTACTCTAAGAAATCCCTCTCAAAGAAATAATCTTTATTGCAGACAAGCATAAACATTGAGTACTTTTCACAAAATAAAACCATTTGGTGTTGAAGAAGATTGGAACCACTATAAAGTCCAAAATTAGGGAAGTTATGTAGCTATTAAAGAATATCTGAAGAATTAATAGTGGCACAGAAAACTTCAGTGTAATGCAAAATGGAATTAGCAGAGTATAAAGCTCTATTAAATGGCTTCCATATTATATATCTTTCCACAGCTATTATTCAGAGAAAGAGAGAGAAAAAAAGTTAAAAAAAGAAGACTTCTGTGAAGCGCATAAACTATTACCAGTGCTTTTCTGTGTGACCTAATAATAGTTTATATCTTTTTTCTTCTTAACATTTTTATTGGCAATTTTTCATGTGCATTTATTTTCCTTCATGCAAAAGTTTTTTAAAATAACTAAAACCTGTTCTATCTCCTAATAATTCTCTTTGAGTCTTTTTTAGGTGGCCAGAAAGAAAATTGAATGATAAATTCTGCTTGGCTTTTAATGCCATCAGGCTGGCTCAATATGTTTACTGCTCTCATTTAACATTTTAATTTAAATAAATGTCTTCAACATTTTAAAGCAGAAGATACACTATCATGAGCATTTCAGCTAAATACTACAGCAGCAGTGTTTTATACTTTACAAAATTCTTTCCCAGAAAGTGTGGTGTTCATTTGATACTGAGATAACCACTGAGTTGTAAATCCTAATATTGACTCTCAAGAGAAGGAACAGACTTCACTGATGCACAGGGGAAGGTTCACCTTCTCTCCAAAGCAAAGGGGTTCACCTGGCCAGGATCACAAGGTGAGTCAGTAATGGAGTTGAGGTCCAGATCTAGGACCAAGCTCCTCTGAATATAAATCTGTCACAGTATAGACAAGCAGAATGAAGCAAATTGGCTTCAAGGACATTAGATCTTGAGCTATATCCACAGTCATGTATTTGCTACCTGACATTTCCAAGTTACTTAAAATTTTTAAGCCTTAGTTTTCTTGTCTGTAAAAAAGAATGGCAATAACGTTCAATCTGTAGGGTTGTTGTGAAGATTACATAAGACAGGACATGTAATAAGTGCTTGGTGCTACATGAACTTGTATGTAGCAGGTTTTGTTCGTCTCACTCCTTCCCACCCGACTCCAGTTTCCCATTGATGAACAGGCACAGCCTTGGTTTAAGCCTGGCTGTCTTTTGTATTCAAGAGAACACTGTGTTAAGTACCATCCTGCAAACACAGGAGCACAATGAATATAAATCTTAAAAATGCCTGCTTTCCCTAGATATCTTCTTATAACTCTATCCATTTGCTCAGAAGAAGATTCCAGCTAATATAACTCATCAAATCTCTTT
This sequence comes from Aplodontia rufa, assembly GCA_004027875.1. NCBI lineage: Eukaryota > Metazoa > Chordata > Mammalia > Rodentia > Aplodontiidae > Aplodontia > Aplodontia rufa. The sequence continues at coordinate 38,444 of PVKS010011230.1, forward strand.
TGATGCTAAAAATAAGCAGCTACTTGGATAATGTAGCATTCAGTCATGTGCTCAGCTTAGAGAATAACTAAATAAAATGCAATTTTAACTGCATATGACCAAGGCCTCCTTAAATCTTTCACTTTTATTATTTTCTTTTAAACATGGAAAGTCTGGCTTGAAGATATGCAATAGAAAAATGCACATACATTTTATCTTGTCACTCAGAGGGCTTTATCCTAAGTCTAAAAGCTTTTGGCTAAAGTGCAAAACCACTAGAGACCCATTTTTGAATAGCAAGAGAAATTGAAAGGATTTCAACTCATCTGTAGTTCCAGTAGCTGGCAGGAGGTTCATTTTTAAATTGATTTTTCAAATGCACATAAGTCATCAAGCTTGCAGATTTTAACCTTTCCAATAAAGTATTAACAAACCTTCTCAAAGAATGAGACTTTTGAAAAATCTCAAGTCATTTAGATTCTTGCCCTGAAAGAAGTGACTCTGAAGACTTTGATAGCAATCTTAATGGAATGAAGGTTTCCAAGTGAATTTTAGATTTAAGGCTAATTCTTAACTTCTTGTGTGAATAGAGAGGAAAGACCAAGAAAAGGCATCATTCAAAAAGAGCTATGCCAGAAAATTCTTGCAATGAAACTCCAAAATTGGGCTCTTGCTTTCCTCTTCTCAACCCATGTCTCTTAGCCTTGTAATATGAATGGTTGAATGAGTTATAGATCTGAAACAACTACCATATTATCTTCCTGATAGGCTGTAAGTGTCTCTTCGACTGCAGCATCCAGTTTACCAGGAACCACCTCCTTTATCATTGGTCAAGTTGAATAAGTTAACTTCACTTGTTGAAAATAATGCAATAGTTCTCTGACATGTATTTATGTTGAGAAGACCTATGAAAGAACTCCTTCCATAAACTTAGGTAAAAAACTGTATAAAATTATTCATAAATATGGATATAATGTTTGATTGTCAATCATACCTTGTTCATTTCTCCCAGACAGAAGTATCCTTCTTTGGTCTAAGAAAACTCTCTCTTTCCACTTTTCCTGGGCTCTCTGCAAGTTTTCTCAAATTTTGTGCTCTTAAATGAGTCTAAGGATTTGAGGTAGTGGAAGATGGAAATGAAACCAGAATTTCTTGGTGGTTACTTCTCTTTTCTACTCCTGAAAATGTGTAGAGGACAGAGAAGGAGCAGGATGACAAGAAAATACAAGATGAAAAAAAGAAATAAAATTTATGTCTCAAAACATTACCTGGTCACATAATATAAAATATAAATAAAATATATTAATATGTAATAATGTATTCTATGCATAAATGTATATTTATAAATCATGAAAAACATTACTACAGAAGGAACATGATTAGAAAATTCACAAATTAAGAAATTAAACTATCAACTGCATCACAGCCCCATTTTCAATATAACTTTAGTAGTAATAAATAAATGCAAAATTGAACCACTTTTTGGACTCTCATACTTGTGTTGGAGAGAGTACAAGGGCATTCTTGATAATAGACTACTGAAGGAAATTAGAAAATATGTTTGAAAAACCTTAAAATGTACATGCCTTCTGACCCAGAAATTCTTGTTTCATAAGCTTATCCATTGAAAATAAACATACAAATTGACAAAGATGTTTGAATGGTGATGTTCACTAAACTTATCCTGCCTGCCCAGCAACAGGGATTGTTTGCACGGTGGAGTGTTCTAGAAATGTTAGAAGTAATGCTGATTAGTTAAAGTGGAGATTGATAAGAGGAGTAAATTCTACCTTGATTATTTATTTGCGTTATAGAGCTTGAAGTGCCACATAATATGAAAGGTGGTGATTTCTTGGAATTCATTTCAGAGATTATTATTTTCCCCAGGAACCCAACCTCAGGTCCCTTTATGAACTGAAGTTCATTATTGCCAGAATTGTGTGTTATTTCTCTCCATGAACCCAGCTCCAGATTTATATCTCTCTTACCTGTCAAAATGCATATGTTTTGATCTCTGCTAAATATCAATAGATGCCAATTAACTCTGACTCAACAAATTATTTTTTTAGCATTTTCTTATAAGTCATCATGGTATGTGCTTTGGGAAAAAATAAGGAAATAACAAGTACAGTTCTTACATCCGGATTTGGGAGACTATAAATAACACAGAAACAACTAAATATTGCAAGAGAATTAAATAAATAATAACAACAGTGCACTATATTAGGTTGCATAGTGTGAGGAACTGGAAATGAGTTGGAGATTAGGGTAAACCAAATCTGCACACGTGTGATCAGTCAAAATCTTCTAATTTTGCTAGCTCTCAGTTTCTTCATCAATATATTAGATACCATCATAACCAAAAATTTCTTCATGGGATTTAAACATATTAATGTATGTAAAATATTGCATCCATGAATATACAGTATTGATTAATGCCCTACAAGATAACAATTTACATGAAAGTATCTTCTCTAGCTCCGCATTAGACCAATTATCTTCCCTTCTCCCTGCCCTAGTTAGAGTTAAAATCTATGCAAGAGCATAGATTTTATTTCTGAAGTCTCAGAAATAGCCAGGTTTCTTAGCAGAATGTTAGATACCACCACTGGTCCCTGGACCTTGGAGATAACTGGTCATTCTTTTGAGTGATAAATAGAAGCAAACTAAAGATTTCAGTTGAATGATATTGGTAAAGAAAAACTAAGTGAACTCTGTAATTTAAAAATTCTCTTTAAATCATGGTTTCTCAATTCCAAGAAGTTTTCAAGAATAACAAAGATAGAGCAGCACAATCCCTGTCTTATTCTGTGTCTTTCTAGATGAATGATTGATTCTCCACTGAAAGGGAAAGTTTGAAATTATTTTAAAGGCTATGTCCTTTCATGTACTTTGCTGCTTAATTGGACTTACGCTTTAAAAGTTTCTGAAGTCCAATAGAAGAGAGTCTGATTTCTTTAAAAATGTCAAATAAATGTCTTGAATAGTAGATTTGATGGCAGATCCATTGCTAATATTTGAAAGATAATGGAAAATGAGGGCCTTACCATATGGTAGAAAGGGACAAAACATAATTATAAAGAGAAAAAGGCAAAATTATGCAAATTACAGATTTGGAGAGCTTATCATCAAATCATAGCAAAATCCCAGAAATGAGGCTTTCGAGCATAATCTTGTGATCATTAGCTTACTGAAAGTAAATCACATTATAAAAGTGAAAGAAATTGTAGACTTAATTTTTTAGTCTGTTAGAATGACTATTGTGTTTGGATCCAGAATATCTTTCAAAAAGCTCATATGTTAAAAGCATGGTCCCCAGTGCAGCAGGATTAAAAGACAGGGCTTTGAGGCAATGACTGGATCCTGAGGGCTGTAGCCTCATCAATGTATTAATCTACTGAGTGGATTAATCATTTGAAGGACAACTGTGTGGTAACCATAGACAGTGGGGTATGGCTGGAGAAAGTAGGTCACAGGAGGTGTGGCCTTGAGAACTGTGTCTGTCCCTGGCCACTTCCTGTCACATGTTCTCTCTCTCTCTCTTTCTCTCTCTCTATTTTCTAACTGCCATGAGCCATGCAGCTTTTGTCTACCACACTCGTCCACCATAAAGTTTCTGCCTTGGAGCCAGTTGACCATGGACTAAATTCTCTGAAACCATGAACCAAAATAAATCTGTCTGCCACTAAATTGTTCTTGTCAGGCATTTTGGTCACAGCAATGAAAAGCTGGTTAACACAATGACCAATAATGTTTTTTGTGTTTAACATTTGCTGATTTCCAAGCTGCTTTCACATTATTTCTTGAATCCCTGTAACAGTTCCAAATTCTTGCTTCAATTTCATACAAGAAAAAACAAAGAATATAGTTAAAGATTGCAAGGGAGAAAAAAAAATCAAGCAAATGAAAGAACCAGAATGTTAATCTGATTTTGTGATCGTTGATTCACAGTTCAGGTCACAGCAATCACATTTCCTCGCCAGTGTTTTTTTTGACACTCCAAGTGTCAAATGAACAGCTTGATGGCCAAGATGTAGGACAGATGATTCTTTTGTTGGCAATCAATTCCTTGCATCTTTTAACTAAATTTTTTAAAAAATTTAATGCTTTAATCAATTGAAAGACCAGAATTTTATTAGACATTTGCTACATACTATAAATTGCTTAATATTTGAATCATTGTTAAATGAACTGGCATTGGAGTGATTTCAATCTAAGCACTCACTGACAATTGCTAATTAGATACTAAATCATTGTTTTCTGGGTTGTTTCTTTTCTGGTTTTATCATATAGTAGAAGTGATGATTTTAAAGATTGCCTATTATAGTTCTGCATACTTTATGCATATAATCATGATGTAATAATAGACTGTGCAGATCCACTTAAAATATCTATTTAATCATTATATTACCTTACACTTAACCCTTGATTATGACCCCTTAATCTAAATACAGCTCATCAGCAAGAACTTGAAAATCTCCAATTTTTAAAAAGCTTGCTTATGGGGCTGGAGGGGTGGCTCAGCAGTTTCAGCGCTTGCCTGGCAAGCACGAGGACCTGGGTTCAAACCCCAGCACTAAGTACACAACTGAGTGTTGGAGCAACTAAGGCCATGTGAAAAACTAAATAAAGTTGTTTCTCTCTGTCTCTCTCACTGTCCCTCTCTCTTTATTAAAAAAAAAAAAAGTTTGCTTAAAGTGCTGGTGCAAATAAAAGTTCCTTTAATTTTTTTAACCCAATCTCATATCTCTCCATTACTACTACACTTTTCCTTGACACACACACATGTGTGTGCATGTAGAGGTTCACAAACATGAATGTATATACACAGATACACATGGACATACACATAAATTCACAAAATTATATTTGGAGAAGTTTGAATATCTCTCCAGGAACACAGTTAAGCTCAAATGGGATTGTGTCCTGGACATTTAGATTAGGCTTAACCACATACCAACAGCCAGTGAAAATTAGGTGTTACCTCTGTTATGGAACATATTTCATTTCCACTGAACCCAGTTGAGGTTTTGTCCCCAGCAGGGAAGTGTTGAAAGGTGGTGCATTTGATGAGTATTAGGGCTCTTGAGAGGGATTACCACATCTCTTAAAGGTCCTGATGGACTGGATTAGTTCCTGAGATAATGGGTTGTTATAAAATAAAAACATCTGGCCCCTCCCAGTATGTTGCTTCCTCTATCATCATGTGATGTTACTGGTCATGAATTCTCACCAGAGTCTGATGCTGATACTATGCTCTAAGGCCTCCAGAACTGTGGACGAAATAGACTTCTTTTCATTACATGTTACCCATCATCAGGTAGTGCATTATGGAAACACAAAATGGACTAAGACATCCTCCCAACTCCATTCTGTAAATTTTCTTGGATTTTCCTTTTGTTTCTCTCTCCTCATCCAATATAAAACTGGCCTTGGATGTTCTTGGCTTTGTTAGCCATGTAATAAGATGCCTCTTATCTCTTTCAGGTTTCAGTGCTTCCCTGGACCATTTTGTGGTTTACCTTTCAGTCTTTCTATATCTAGACATTGTATCAGACCCCAAAATCAATTTTCCCAGTTTCAGCACATCAGAGCATGTTCCTGGCTCATCCCTTTGAAGAAAATAAAAAAGAAAAATCAAAGAGAGAAGCAATAGTACTGCCAAATCTTTTCAAATCTTTTATCTTCAAGGAACCCACTCCTAACCCTCCAGAAGAGGGGTATTCCTCTGGAGGTCTTCAAATTATACTACATTTATGGGTTCCTAGTTATTGTGGAAAATTCATCTGGGACAAGGTTTGCCATAGGCATTTTATTTCCATCATTTTTCTAGGCCTAATTTTCCCTGAGAAAGCAAGTAGGAAAGAAAAGTTGCTAATGTTCAGCTAATATGTCTATTTAATAGGCAGTGAAATAGAGTAATGTCATTTCCCAGGAGTCAAAAATATTCATTAAAACTGCTGATTTATAACTATTCTGCAGCAATATTAGAATATTTAGCCAACAAAGTGACTATGTTTGAAAAATGATGGTATAGCGCTGTAGTGATATAGGATATAGGCAAAGGATATAGATTTAGTCTTGAAACTAAGGGTCTGGCTCATATTACAAAGCAACTTTACCTATATGCATTGGGGAAAAAAGGAGACTGAGTTACCAAAATAAGCTACCTCTGATCATAAGGAACTACCAAGATGAGCCTACCATGGGGAAATCATTTAAATCTCTTAAGACTAATTTACTTGGCTTTAGAAATAACATATATTAAAATGAGAATAGGTTTAGGATGTAAAGCATATAAATTCAAATTTAGATTGAATTCACTGTTGTGATATTTTCTTAAATAGAGAACTTTGTAAGACTGAGTCTACTGTAATTACACAAGGAAGACTGAGAATAAAGAGAGGGGAAAAACACTGCCAGGGAACACCATGCTGGCCAGAACCCTATAGAAAAATACAAGGAGGAAAACACAACAAAATGAAACAATAAGGATGAAGGCTCCTGCATCCTGAATAGTTGAGTAGATGTATTTTCCTATTCCTTCAACCAAAAATGGTTGGCCTTATGTATAGGAACATAAGAGGAGTGAAGAAGGTAAATGGGCTAGGCACCTCTGAAGGAGAGTAGTTTCTTAGGTGTCATGTTTCCTTGGTTCTTAGTGTTCCTTTGAGTTCTCATATTACTATTTTATAACTTTAAGATGCAGTCACTTCTTGCAGTTGTTACTGACTGGCTTCAGGAAGGTGGCCTTCATCAGTCAGCCTGCGTAGGAATTCTAAGATGCTTACAGACTTTTCTATGGATATGAGTATTGCTTGTTCTTGGTGGGAGTTGGAGGGAATGCAGTAGGTGGATTCTGAAGATTGCAAATCTTCTCTGAATTCCACAAAACCAGGTTATCTACTGAGAGCTTCTCATGTGTTTCCTTAGTATAGTGCCCTGAAATTCTCAAGTTTGTGTTCCTTGTCCCAATCCCACAAAGCTAAGCTAACTGCCAAGATGATGCTGTACTGGCCACCTGTGGGGTTACACTTACTTAATAAACAGGAGGGATGAGATGAGGCTGGTAAAGCATCTGGGATAGCCATTGATTAGCAGAAGAGTGTATTTATAAGCAAAGAAGCCTGAGAAACTCTGGGTGGGATTCCTGACAGAGTCTGTGGAGTGATTTATAGGGTGCACAGCTTCTCTTTCCAGCCTGTCCCAGAACTCAGCCCTACCACTCACTTCAGTATTCTGGGCAGAGTAAGTAAGAAGTGAACACCTTGGGCAGTATCACACGTAGCTGGAATATTTGTGCACTAACAGTGCGTTCTCTGTTCCTGTGGGGGTATCTCTTAGTTCTAAGCTGTACTGCCTTTGGAGAAGAGTATCAGGGATAAAGCAAAACTCTTCTTACTTACTTCAATGTTTCTATTCTCAGAGTTTTGACCCAATGATATGTCAGAACTACTCCACTAGATTCTTGAACTCCCATAAAAACACTCTTTCATAGATACTGATTAATATCAGTCTCTGTGAATAGATGACAGTACAAAGCTTCTGTTCCACAATGTGACTGATATTACATCCCCATCTGTTTTTTTTTAATTTGTGTGTTTAGATCTCTTGATTTTTGTATAATAATTGATATTTTAAGGCTGACAATTTCTTTTTGGCTTTCTGTTTGTTATCTCTCTTTTATATTCTCTTTTCCTTACCTCTTGGGGTTTGTACTTAAATTCACATTTGATTTCTTCAAATTCTTCAAAATGGTTTTAAATGTATCTGTGTGTGCAGACTTCTTAGTATTTGCTCTAGGTATTAATTCACATATACATAATTTTCCAGAGTCTGCTAGTGTCAACATTTTGTCCGTTTGAAGTATAGAAATAATTCTCCCTTTACATCTCTTTACAGTTGTAAAATAGTCTTAAAATATTTCTTCTATATATATTGAGAACAATTTCAGGAGAGAGTAGGATAATATATCCAAAGCACTAAAAGAAAAACAATCTGAAACACAGAATACTTCATACACAAAAGTTCTCCTTCAGAAAAGGACAAATAAATACTTTTTCCAGACAATGATGAAGTTCCACACCACTAGACTTGTGTTACAAATTCTAGAAGGAGTTCTTTAAACTGAAATGAAAGACATATGAAAGTTTAAAGTGTGTCACTAAGTTAAATATATATAAAATTCAGAATACGCTAATACTACAATGATAGTGTGAGAATAATTTATAGCTCCAGTACAGTGGGTAAAACAAAAATATTAAACATACCTATAGGTACAATAATATGCTAATGGTTACACAACATAAGAATGTTAACTGTAAGAATAAAACAAAATATGATGGGGGGGCAAAATTGTATGCAATTTTATAAGTTAAGTTGTTATCTTCGATTAGAGTGCTATAATTGCAAGATGTTTTATGTGAACCTCATGGTAATTACAAAATAATAACCCATAGAAAATGTGCAAAAATGAAAAGAAGGAAATAGAAGCATAGCACAGTAGAAAATCATAAAATTACAAAGAAATATAGAAAGAAAGAAGAAACGAAGGAAACAGGAAGAAAGAATTAACAGAATGACAATAGTGTTTTCGTCAGCTTTTTCATCGTTGTGACTAAAAGAGCTGACAACAACAATTTCAGGAGGAAAGGTTTATTTGGGGGCTCACGGTTTCAGAGGCCTTAGTCCACAGAAGGCCAGCTCCATTCCTTGGGGCTCAAGGTGAGGCTGAACATCATAGTGGATGAGTGTGGCAGAGGGAAGAAGTTTAAGGCATTACCAGGAAGCAGAGAAACCTCACACCAGATAAAAATATATACCCCAAAGGCACACCCCCATTGATCCACTTTTTTAACCACATCCTACCAGCCTACAGTTACAGTCACTCACTGATTCTATTAAGGACCTCAGAAGCCAATCACCCCACCTCAACCCTCCTGCATGGTCATACATGAACTTTTGGGGGACATCTCACATTTAAACCATAACAGGTTTTAAGTCCTTATTTATCCATAATTACATTAAATGTAAATGGATCAAATTCTCCAATCAAAAGGTAAAGAGTGGTTGAATTGATTTTTAAAAAAATAAGACCTAATTGTATGCTACCTACAAGAGACTCATTTCACCTATAAGGACACACATAGGCTGAAATTTAAGAGACAGAATAAAGATATTCCAGGCAAATGAAAATCCAAAGATATCCAAGATAGCTATATTTAGAAAAATAGACTTTAAGTAAAGAATTTCAGCAAGAAAAAAGATCACTATATAATGATAAAAGAATAACTGCATTAAGAGAATAAAACAGTAGTAAATTATTTGCACCTAATGGTGCCCCTAACTGTATAAATCAAATATTAACAGATCTGAAAAAAGAAAGTAACAATGCCACAATAATGTTAGGGGAATGCAACATCCTTCTTTCAAAAATTAATAGATCATGCAAAGAAAATGTCAGGAAGGAAACATTGATCTTGAACTGCACTTTAGCTAGATTGGACCTATAAGACATACATAGAACATTTCATTTAACAGCAAAAGTGTACATTATCTTTTAAGTGCAAATGGAGCATTCTCTTGAACAGATTATATGTTGATTCACAAAACAAGACTTGAAAAATTTATAAAATTATAATCATGTTAAGCATCTTCTCTGAAAATTATGGTATGAAAATTAGGAATCAATAATAAAGGAAAATGGAAAATACAGACTATGTGGAAGGAACAAATGTGCTAAGAAATTTTAAACTACATTTAAAATTTCTTGGAGGGAAATGTAAATACAAGCATAAACTGTCAAAACTTACAGAATTCAATAAAAGCAGGACCAAGAGGGAAATTTATGACAATAAAAATCTACATGAGGACATAAGAAATATCACAAATAAGAACTTAATATAATATCTCAAGGAACTAGGGAAAAATGAAAAAGCTAAGTCTAATTTAGTAGAAATAATGAAGTAATAAAATCAGAAATGAAATAGATTCTAGGAAAACAAAAAATGAAGCAAATACACTGTTTTTGAAAAGATATATAAAACTGACAAAATGTAAGGAAGGCTATGAAATAGGAGAGAAGACTCAAATAGATAAAATCAGAAATGAAGGATGGAACAACACAATGATGACATTAAAATGCATAGGCTCATAAGAAAGTATTGTGAGCAAGTACATGCCAATAACTTGAATAACTAGAAAAAATGGATAAGTTACTGAAAACATACATTTAATAACACTGAATCTTAAATAGGTGGAAAATTAATAGAATAGTAATGAGTAAGGGAATTGAAGTAAAAAAAGAGATGAAGGACCTCAACAATGAAAAGTATAGAACACTAAAGAAAGGAACCATAGAAGAATTTAGAAGATGGAAAAGACCTCCCATGTTCTTGCATAAACAGAATTAATATCATCAAAATGGCCATATTACTAAATGCGCTAAACAGATTCAATGCAATTCCCATTAAAATTCCAATGACACAGAACTAGAAAAAGCAGTTATGAAATTCATTTGGGAAAGTGAAAGACCTGGAATAGCCAAAGCAATTCATAGTGAGAAAAGTGAAACAGGAGACATAATACCAGACCTCAAATTATATTACAGGACTACAGTAACAAAAATAGCACGGTACTAGCACCAAAACAGACATGAAGACCAATAAACTAGAAAACAGAGACAAACTCACATGAATACAGCATTCTGATACTACAGAAAGGTGCCAAAAATACATGTCAGAGAAAAGATAGCCTTTATAACAAATGGTGCAAACTGGAAATCCATTTGTAGTAGAATGAAATTTAACCCCTATTTCTCACCCTTAACAAAATTCAACTCAAAGTGGATCAAAGACCTAGAACTTAGACCAGAAATCCTGTAAATGCTCAAAGAAAATGTAGGTCCAACACTCCAATATGTTGGCACAGACACCAACTTCCTTAAGACTCCTAAAAAGCAAGAAATAAAATAAAAAATCAAGAAGTTGGATGACATCAAATTGAAAAGCTTCATCACAGCAAAGGAAATGATCAAGAGCATGAAGGGAGAGCCTACAGAAGGGGAGAAGATCTTTGCCATCTGCTTCTTAGGGTACTAATATCCAGTATATACAAAGAACTAAAAAAACTTAACACCAAAAAAACCCAACGAATAAATGGGCAAAAGAACTAAACACTCCTCAAAAAAAGAAATATAAATGATCAACAATTACTTTAAAAAGTGATATGTATGGAGAATCCTTAAAAAATTAGGGATGACTCCACCATACGACCCTGCTATTCCACTCCTGGGTATCTTTCCAGGGGACTTAGAATCAGCACATTACAGTGACACAGCAATATCGATGTTCATAGCACCACAATTTACCATTGCTAGGCTATGGAAACAACCCCAGTGTCCCTCACAGGAAGAATGGATCCAAAAACTATGGTACATTTATACCATGGAATATTACACAGCAATCAGAAACAATTACATTGCAGCCTTCGAGGGTAAATGGATGGTTATGGAAGAGATCATGATGAGAAAAATCAGCTTAACCCAGAGATCTAAGGGTCTATTGTTTCCACTCATCTGTGGAGGTGGGGACTAGACCCTGGACAATGAGAAAGTTGGTCTAGTAGCATGAGTTAAATCCAGATAAGATGTAATGCTCTACAATCTAATACTTTTTTAGAGTTATAATGGGAAGGGGAAGGGAGGGATAAGGGAGGGTAATTGGGGGGGGCACTCCTGGGGATAATTGCAATATCCAGAATATATACACAATTTATACACATTTTATATTGTTTTGTTAAAATCTTGTAAGGTTGTTCAAAAATAAAAAATTTTTTAAAAAGTGATATTCCTCTCTTTGCCATATATCCACAGGATTTAAAATCAGCATACTACAACAACTCAGACATATTAATGTTTATAGCAGCACAATTCACAATTGCTAGGCTATGGAATCAACTTAGGTGCCTGTCAGTAGGTGAGTGGTTAAAGAAAATGTAATTGTACAGAATGGAGTATTACTCAGCCACAGAGAAGAATGACTTCATGGAATTTGCAGGTAAATGGATGGAACTCAAGGATTTTATGCTAAGTGAAATAAGCCAGTCCCAAGAAGTCAAAGTTCAAATGCTTTTTCTGATATGCAGAAGCTAATCCAAAATAAAGGGGGATATTAAAAACAAAAGAAATATCAGTGGAATAGATGAATGGGATTGAAAGGAAAAGAATGAGGTTGGGATAAAATAAAACACTGGAAAGAATCTGATCGAACTTTCCTATGTACATGTATAAATGTACCACTGTGAATTCTATTACGATGTATATCCACAAGACCCTAATTTAAAAGAATAACTATAAGCAAATAGCAGAAAGATCAATAGATTAGAGGGAATGGAACAGAGGGACAGAGAAGGGGAGGGAACGCGGATGTACTGGGTACTTATTCCATGCTTTTATAATTTTTTCAAAATGAATCCTCATGTCATGTATAACCAAAAAGAACCAATTAAAAAAATAAAAAGTTAAAAAGTCCAAGCTTTTTCACATGCAGTTCATCTTTTATAACATTTTATTGATATGTGTATTTTATTAGTGTGACTTGCTTGTTTTAAAGCCATTTTTTCTACTTAGCATAAAACATTACTTGGAAGAGTAAAAATATATTAAAGAGAATGAACCTACCAATTACTAGAAAACCAGATGAGCAGTTACCAATTACAGACTGTATTGAAGACATCAGTGGTTGTTACAATGCTTAAGAACAGAAGAGTTAATGAAATATATTAATTATAATTGCATTTGGTTTTTTAAGCATATTTGACAAAATGTGCAACAAATTTTGGGAATTTTTCTCATCTCAAGATGCTTAGGGCTGGAGCAGTTGCTCAGTGGTTGGAGCACTTGCCTAGCATGAAAAAGATTGAGCTTGTCTGTGTTGCAATCCAAGCACTTACTAAAACAGAAACAGCTCGGATCTGGCCTCTGGGTCATAGTTTGCTGACCCCTGCTAACTAGCCCTTACACAAAGCCTTATTTTATTTTATTTTATTTTTAAAGGTAGAAGGACAGTGAGAGAGAGACAGAGAGGGAGAGAGAGAAAGAATCAATTTTTTATTATTAAGTTTTTCACATGGCTTTCTTTGCTCTGACACTTCGTTGTGTACGTGGGTGCTGCGGTTTGAACCAGTGTACTTGTGCATGCCGGACAAGCACCATAACTGCCGATCCACTGCTCCAGCCCCACAGAGCCTTATTTTACTGTTAAAGTCTTTTATCTCACATAGAGAGGAGAGCAAAACAAACATTAAGTTTAGGAGAGCTGGCCTCCACATCTGTCAATGAACTATAAAAAGAGATAAACAACAAAATCCCTTCCCAGGTCTGAAATAACTTAAATCTATCATTGATTGACTAGATAATTCTTATGAAACATCTTTTCTCAGATCTTGAAACCTGAAAACAATTTCGTCATTGCAAACTATTAAAGTTTATATTTAGCATGTAGATCATTAGCATGAATTGCTAGCCAATGAATATGAATACAGCCTCTTTATTAGAAAGAAAACAGTTTATGCTGAAAGGGAAAACTGGCTGGAAGAACCTTAATGGTGCAGCAAATATATTTTTGGTATTTCATATATTATCAAGCTCCCATTTCAGATTGGACATTTCAAAGAAGCATCTATACCCTTAAAAGGCAGTTATTTGGAGACTGTTTTCTTAACATTTTGTTAAAATATGCATTTTTATGAAGGTGGCATGCTTATTTTAAACTTATTATCCTACTTAATATAGTATATTATTTGGGAAAAGGAGTTCAAATACATAAATGAAATTGAATATGTAAACTACTAAAAATTAGATGCACTACAGATTATGTTAGGGACATAAGAGGTTGTTACAGTGCTTGAAGATAGAAGAGTCTGTAAAATACATTAATTATAGATGTATTTGATTTATTTTTTTACCAGAGATTGAACCGAGAGGTACTTAAGCACTGAGCCACATACCCAACCCTTTTTATTTTATATTTTGAGACGGTCTCACAAAGTTACTTGGCCTCACTAAATTGCTGAGGCTGCCTTTGAACTCACAATCCTCCTGTCTCAACCTCCTGAGTCTCTATGTATTTAAATTTTTTAAATACATTAATAAAACATGATGATTAAACATTCTGAAAATTTTCTTAAATATAAACAGAAGAAAAATAAAATAATGAGTTTTCCATTATTGGAAGACTTTGCATTCATTCTTCACTTGGTGAGTAATAAGCATGCTATCAAGAAATGTGTATCTTGCATAAGGGTTTGGATTCAGCAAGGATAACTTCTGGTTTTACAAATTTATAAAGTCAAACAAGCTGTGTTCAACTTCTTGAATATTTTAGTTGAAGCATTTTCAAAATATTCTTTATGGGGAAGATAGAGTAGAGAAGACTCAACAGATGCTAAGGCATGAATGAGAAAAATCAAAATTGCAGACCTTTTAATAGACTGTGAAGACATTTTTACAGATTTCCCAGATGAGGAAACTAGCAGGCAGAATCCTGATTCACACCGTACAGCTGGCTATTGGTGGAGTGAAACTAAAATCTGAGCTTCTTATTTTTTATTTTAGGATTGTTTCTACTCTACACATTGAGCCCACAGGGAGAAATGAAACATGAGAATAAGAAAAAAGCAGAATACAGACAATGCCCCAGTGTTGCACTATAAGCTCAAAATCAGGACTTTTTTTGAGACCTACACAGATCTAGTCATGTCTGAAAGAGGTAAAAAGAAAGGAAGTGGGGAAAAATGGGAGACAATCATCCCAGGCAAAGGGAATAGCTGACATTGAATTTCTAATCAGCATGAGCTTCTGGGCACAGTGGTGCATGCGTATAATCTCAGAGGCTTGGGAGTCTGAGGCAGGAGAATCACAGGTTTGAAGCCAGCCTCAGCAACTTAGCGAGAACTTTTCTTGTAATAAAACATAACAAGCGCTCAGGATGTAGCTCAATGGCTAAGTGTCCCTGAGTTCAATCCCTAGTACCAAAATAAATAAATATTTAAATAACAATGATAGGGGCTGGAACAGTGGCTAAGGGGTTAGAGAGCTTACCTGGCATGCATGAGGGCTCAGGTTCAAATGCCAGCACTACATACATAACTAAGGGTTGAAATATATATATTAAATGGTTTTTTAATATATTATATATTAATATAATAATATATATTAAAGGGTTTTTGGTTTTTACTATACATATATTATATATATGTGTATATATATAGTCAATTATATTTGTTAGGGGCATCATATAGAAGAATTGAGAGACTAGAGTGTGACCAATGTGGGGGTAACTGTGGTTTACAATTAAATGCATATCATATTGTTACTTTATATGCATTTATGATTCTAAAACTACTGAACTCTTAATAAAAAAAGAAAAAGAAACAAAAACCAGATAAAAAAGAACTAACATTGATTTTCTTTCTCTCTCTTTAAAAAATTTTAAATAATAGTAATAAACAGAAGCTAATCACAAGAAAGGAGAGGACCATTTTATATACCCTCTTGACTCATAACAACACAGACTGAGAAAAAGTACAGTACTTAAGGAGAAACTTAGTCAAGGAGTGACAAAACGAAACTTACTGAAGTTGGTGAGTTAGTTAGAATTAGCAAATGAGGAAGAAGAGTGTTCTGAGTGAAGAAATGTTAGCCTCCATTCCCATCTCTCTTGACTTCTCCGTAGACTTGGCAGAATTGGGACATCCTCCTGCTTGGCTTTCATGACACCCCCTGCTGCGCTTGGCAATTCTCCCTGCCGGTTCAGCTTCTATTCAGTCCGCATGTTGCTCAGCCTTAGTGCATCTGCACTTTTGGAAAGTTTATCCAAGTCAGTGACCTATCTCCAGGCCTGATCTCACCTCTGAACTACAAAGCAATGTATTCAGTCACAGGCTTCTCATCTCTACCCGCTGTTTACAAGAAACTTCAAACTTAGTATGGCATAGCTGAGGTAACCCCTCCACTTTTCTCCCAACCTCACTATTCAGTGGGTGAAATCTCTGAAAATACACTAATACTAGCCACAGGAGCCAAAGTTGGTAAGGAGAGAAAGAGAGACTATTTAAGCTCTGACTCAAAAGATTAGTATTTTTTAGCCATGCAAGAAGAGAGAAACATAGTATCCCAAGCCAATGAAGATACTCTCTTATCTTATTTGGACTCTTAACAGTAATTATTCATATAAAGCATAGGTAATTTATATTTTATTATTTATTCTTTTTTGTTATCCTAGAGTCTCATATACATACTCAAGAATGAAGTAATCTTTAAAAAGAAGCATTTATCAGCCTAGCTCGCTAGAAGAATGAAGGCTCTTGGCATAAGAATTAGAGACTAGAATTAGTTTGCATGGTTGCTCCAGCCCACCTAACTAGTTTTATATAGCCAATAAAATTTGCAGCAATTTGAATGAGTCATGACAAAATCAAAATTAGCAGCATGGCTTATCATTGTTTTTGAGTTCCTAGGTATATGATCTTGCCTTTAAGCTAAAATAATCCATGATTCTTAACCTACCCATATCCTTCAGGGACAGCTTTTGTTGAAAATACCAAATTGCAATAATGAAAAAAGTGAATAGTTCAACTGTCAGATTGATTTATAATGACAATTTTTCTGATACAGGGGAAATGAAGAATTGAGCTGATTTTATAAAGTGAAAATTCAGTTATGTTGCTCCCTGTACTAATTAAACAGGTACAAGGTAGTTTTCAGAGTAGCACCTCTGAGACATCTCTTATGCAGAATTACAGTTGTTAGATGCTATACTCTTCTCATTGAAAGCACTAATACAATTCTGCTTGAGTGTCTATTAGCTATGGAGTACAATTCTGCTTGGACTCCCTTGAGAAGTTACTGACTAATCCTGAGGCACCTCTTTATCAAGATTTTGTGTGTGAAGAGAACAAGTTTTCTTTGGAGGACCACTAATGCTTATCAAACGATGCTACTGACAATATTGCTTTTTAAAAAAATCTTGGCCCATTTCACTATAACTATCCTGTTTCATCATCCCAATAAAAATAACTTGTACTGTGTTCCTTATGATTTTTAAGGTCTTTGGAGACTAGAAATCATATCTACGCCTATGGCCTAATCTATTCTAAATTGAATTCTTAGAACCTGAAGTTTTTGACAAAACTTTATTTCTGAGTTCCAGAATCTAAGAATCAAACCAGATTCTTGGTTACCTTGTAGATGCCTCAAAATCAACATATGTAAAATAGAACCCATCATCATCAATAAAAACCACTCTTCCTTTCAGATTCTTTGCTTCTGTGATTGAACAAACAATATCTCAAACCAGAAGCCAAGAAGTTTTTAATTCATCTTATTTTTCATATGATCTCCATTGCCAAGTTCTTTGAATTCTACAACCTAAATATGCTAAGAATATTCCCTGATTTTCCATTACCCATTCCACTGCTCCAATTCAGGCTCTTCTCATATCTCATCTGAACCTTAATAATGATTGTTCTCCTAGACATGCCACCATTCCCATTACATAGCTTCTACTGCCATAGGATTTATCTTTTGAAGTCACAAATCTCAGAACTACTATTCTTAAAAGTCTTTATTGACTTTCATCCTTATAGATTATGATCTAAATTCCTTTGCATGGCTTACAAGACCCTTTTAGATCTGGCTTCAAGCCTTCTTACAGGCTTAAGCTCTCTCCCATACTTCCTTAAACGCCTTATTTTACAGTTCTCAAAACCACCTCCCCTCATTAACTCACGTCTCCATGCTCATGCACTTTGGGGTTGTTCTTTGCACAGAATCCTGACCCTTTCTTGTTCATTCATCAAATTCATAGATGATTAGAAAAATAAATTCATGCATGAGGATAATTTAAAGACAATGGGGAATTATTTTTATTTTAACAGCTTTCTAAAACTACCACCAATTATGCCAGAAGCCTAAGTTGCCTTGGAAACTTGATGTTTGAATCCTGTCTGTTCCGTGACTTAAGGGCAGTTTTTATGACATTTACTGTTTGAAAAAAAAAAAAAACTGGGATGAAATGGGAAGAACAGACGTAGAGAAAGCACATGTGGGTCTTGCCTTGATCACTTCCCAAGTTTCCTTTCAGATTTATCACATGTGGGTCTCTGCCACTGATTAAGATAAGTGTGAGTTAGTATAGATGAGTTATGTTAGGTAATTTAACAGAACAGTTGACTGGATTTCATAAATAGTAAGAAGAAAGTAAGAATCCAGTCAAGAAAATGACATTAAGCAAATCTGCCTTCTCCTGTGAATGTGGGAACCAATTCAGGGTTTATAATGCATTAGCTTCCAACATTGGACATTCCTTTTTCTGTGTTTACTCTGGAGATTTGCCCCTGCAAGACCGAAATCATCCCTGGAAGACACTACACAGTACAGAATGTCCGGGAATAGATGCTCCAACATGCCAAGGCTTCCAAAAAGCACATGAACAAGACTAAAATTTAAATATGAAATGAAATGAAAGCAAAGTGACCCATACCCTTTGTCTTACCAAGCCAGAGGGGCCATGTTAGGAGCTACACTGTTTATTTGTTTGACTTCCTAAATCTTACAACTTCTAAGATGTCACATGTAAAGTTTGATACTGTTCACGTTAGAAGAGGCCACCAAGACAGATAGCCTGGTGCTTCTTGCAAGGCCCATGGACTCTGACATGATGCCCCAGGGATTAAACCTGGGAGAGCCAGATCCAGCATCCTACCCTTGTTTCTTTCAAGATGCATGCATTCATCGGTTCATTTCATTGGTTTAATAATGGAGTTCTGAAGGCTCTAGGTGAGAATATGTTGCAGATTTTTCCGACCGTCTGCATTCCTTGTCTTGTGGCCCCTTCCTCTACCTTCGAAGCCAGCAGTGTAGTATGAACCTATCACTCTCTGATTCTCCTGCCCTCCTCTTTCTTTTCTCTATTAAAAATAAGTTTTGTGAGGATATGATTTACTTCTAACATTGATTTTATGTATGCAGTTCAGGGGGTTGAATAACTATAGTCATACTACTCCCACTCCTCTAATCATGATAGGCTGCTTT
>PVKS010011231.1:0-57362 GCA_004027875.1 Aplodontia rufa
TGATTTTGCATACATATATATATTTTTTTCTTTCTTGCCTTCTGTTTTTCTCCTGTTCTCAATGTGTATTGGTACAATAGCTAGAACAGTTTATCGGTTCATGGACATATAAAAATACTAACTATTTTTGTTTATTTTTTCTTTGTTATCTGGATTTTTTCACTCTCCTTTTTTATTTTTTATTTTTATTGTATTTTTTTCTGTTCCTGTTTGTTTTAGTTTTGTCTTTGTTTGTTTGTTCATTTCCTTGTCCCTCTTTTCAGGAGGGATGTTGGTCAGTGCATTTAGTATCAGAAGTATACTGTGCTTGACCTCTTTATTTACCTACACATGCTTCTACCCTTATGTGATCACCCAAATCTTATTAGTATCTCTTTTATCCCCTCCTATATTTTATCACTGCTATCCCTGCTTCCCCTAGGGTCCGTTTTTTCTTTCCTTTTTTCCGTTTTTTTTTTCCTTTATTTTATTCTTTTATTTTCTTTTTTTCTCTTTTCTTCCTTTCTCTTTCTTTCTTGTTCTTTCTCTCTTCAGCAGATCCTATACCTCCTTCACTTTCTCACTGTCCAGAATTGGTCAAGATAGCAAACTAGCTTATAATGTCATGGGTTGAAATGAACCAAGCCTTAAATTGACCTCTTCTCCCCTGCACTCTCTCAATTACTAAACTATATGCTGTTCTCTCTCTTCCTCACTTAAATTCTTTAACCTACTCACATCCCATTTTTATCTTTTCTTTATTCCTAATTGAAAACTGAATCCATGCTAACACCTTCTAGTTCTTTTTTTCTAAGTCAGGAGCTCTACACTACCTCCCTACCCCATTTCCTTGGAATTCTAGATTGAACTTCCCCCCATCTACATAGGCCCTGCTAACTGAAGTGAAGGTCATTCTTCAAAATGAGTATTTGCTGGTTATCTTAACATATTGTGAGAGCTCTAATGGAATAAAACCACTCCTAAAGGTGCTAATCACAATTATAATTGTCTTAGTTGAAACTATTCAGTATATGCACCTATAGGTTCACATTTCTTCATTGACTGAACTGGAAGCCATTGAGCTGTGCTTCCCAAGTAGCACCCCAGCCCAACGAAGCACAGGCATGAGAGGCTCCAATAACCTTTACAACAGTAACTAGCATAGTCGATCTTCAAGCCACATCCCCTGTATATGAAAATGAGGAAAAGGGGTAATTATTTCCATCCTCACCCTCACAGCTCTCCATCCAAGGACTCCATGGCAGGAATCCTAGATGAAAACCAAGAAAAGTATCTCAACATTATGATCAGTAACTCAATTAAGGAGTTAAAGAAGAATTGAGGAATGAGATCAGAGAGCAGTTTTCGGTGATGAGAGATAATTTTCATAAGGAAATAAGGGAATAATTATATGAAATGAAAGACCATATTTATAAAGAGTTAGACATCCTGGAGAGAGAGATGTAGCAGAGCTACATCAGAATTTCAGAATTTCAGAATTGAAAAATACTGTCAACCAAATCAAATCCTCACTAGAAGATACTAATACAGAGTAAACTCAACAGAAAATAGAACCACAGCTCTCGAAGAATGAACATCAGATAATGAAGACAGGTTGAGCGATGTTGAGTTCAAGAAGGGCAGACAAGAAAAGAAATTTATCATGCATGACCAAAAATTCCAAGTAATATTTGATGAGATGAGAACAAACAACCTGAGAGTATTTGGACTGGAAGAAAACATCAAACAACAAACAGGGGGCATTAAGAACATATTAAATGAAATTATCAAGGAAAACTTTCCTCATATCAGGATTGATCCAGATTACCAAATCCAAGATGCCTATAGAAAACCAAACAGACCTGATCAAATGAGAAATTCGCCAAGACATATCATATATAAAATGATTAACAGAGAAACTAAAGAAAGAATTCTAAAAGCAGCTACGGAAAAGCCCCAAGTCACGTTCAGAGGCAGACCAATCAGAATCACTATGCATTTTTCAGACCAGACAATGAGGGCCAGAAAACTTGGAACAATATTTTTCAATCCTTGAAAGAGAATAATTTTTTGACAAAAATAATATACCCTATAAAACTCAGCTTTAAATGGGATGGAGAAATTAAATACTTCAATGATAAATTCAAGGTAGCAAGATACATGAACACAAACCATGCATTACCGAATATTCTCAAGGACATTCTTCATTCAGAAGAATATGCTAATAATTCTCTAAACCACTAAACAAGAGGGTGTCTATAATCACAATACACACCAATAGAAACCCAAGGTGATGCAAAACACAGCCACAATCACAAAGTCTGGTACTCAGATTCCCATATCTATTCTAACTTTGAATGTGAATGATCTCAATGCCCCAATTAAAAGACACAGATTGGCTTACTGAATCAAAAAACAAAATCTAACAATATGTTGTCTACAAGAGACACACCTCACACTCAAAAATAGACACAGACTGAAGGTGAAAGGTTGGCAAAATGTCTACCAGGCCTATGGCCCATAAAAGCTATCTGGCATGGCTATTATAATATCTGATAATGTTAATTTTCATCCAAATCTACTCAGAAAGAACTACATCATACTAAAATGGACAATTCACCAAGAAGATTTAACAATGATTGACATTTATACCCCCAATTACAATTCCCCCAAATACATGAAAAAAATACTCAAGGACACTAAACCCCACATCAATCTCAACACAATAATACTGGGGGACTTCAATACACCATTATCAACATTGGAAAGATCATCGAAACAAAATATTAACAAAGATATCTCCAATATGAACATCTCTATTAATCATTTGGGCTTACCAGACATCTACAGAATATTCCAATCTAAAATGGCAGAATTTACCTTCTTCTCAGCAGCTCACGGATCCTTCTCAAAAATAGACCATATCCTATTCCACAGAGTTAACCTTAACAAATTCAAGAAAGTATATATAGTCCCATGTTTCCTGTCAGATCACAATGCCATGATTTTAGCAATAAACAAAATAAGAAACAAAAAACCCAGAAGCTACTCATATGTGGAAATTGAATAATACCCTTTTAAACAAAGAATGGATAAAAGAACAAATGAGATCAGAAATCAAGAAATTCTTGGAAATGATTCAGAATGATGAAATGACATATTGAAACCTCTGAGGTATAATGAAAGCATATTTAAGAGGTAAATTTATGTAGCACTGCCAAGTTTGATAATCTGGAAGATATGAAAATATACTTAGCCACATATAATACACTCAGATTAACAAGGGAAGACATTGAAAATCTAAACCAATCTATCTCAGGTTCCAAAATCGAAGCAGCAATCAAAGGCTCTTCAAAAAAGAAAAGTCCTGGACCTGATGGATTCACGACAGAATTCTACTAAATGTTTACAGAATTAACATTGAACTTCTATAAGCTTTTTGATGAAATTGAAAGGGTCACAGCACCACCAAATACTTTTTATGAAGCAAATATAGCTCTCATACCAAAATCTAACAAACACTCATCAAGAAAACTATAGACCAATTTCCCTGATGAACATAGAAGCAAAAGTCCTTAATAAAATTCTAGCTAATCAGATTCCAAAGTACATTAAAAAGATAATACATCATGAACAAGTGGGCTTCATTCCTGGAAAACAGGGCTGGTTCAACATTCGCAAATCAATAAATGTAATTCACCACTTAAATAAAATTAAAAATAAAAATCATATAAACATCTCAATTGTTGCAGAAAATGCCTTTGATAAAATTTAACATCCTTTTATGCTCAAAACCCTGGAGAGGATAGGGATCAAGGGAAGATATTTTAACTATGTAAGATCCATTTATGACACCCCCATAGTAAACATTATGCTCAATGGTGAAAGACTGAAAGCATTTCCACTTAATTCAGGAACAAGACAAGGCTGTCCACTTTCCCTACTCTTATTCAATATAATCTTTGAAACCCTTGGCACAGCTATCAGACAACAGAAGGAAATCAAATGAATTTGAATAGGAAAAGAAGAAGTCAAGTTGTCTCTATTTGCGGATGACACAATCCTCTACCTAGAAGATCCTGTAAGCTCCACCAGAGATTTCTGGAGCTTATAAATGACTTTAGCAAAGTGGCTGGCTGTAAGATTAACATCAATAAATCATTAGCTTTCCTATACTCCAGCAACAAGGACACTAAAGAAGAAATTAGGAAATCTGTCCCTTTCACCATCTCCTCCAAAAAAATAAAATACTTGGGCATAAATCTCACAAAGAATATCAAGGACCTATACAACAAAAATTATCAAACTTTAAAAAAAATTATAGAAGATCTGAGTAGATGGAAAAACATTCCATGTTCATGGTTAGGTAGAGTCAATATCATCAAAATGGCCATTTTACCCAAAGTCCTATACAGATTTAATGCAATCCCTATCAAGAAACCAATGTCATTCTTCACGGATATAGTAAAAGCAATACTCAAATTTGTATGGAATATCAGAAGACCCAGTATAGCAAAAACATTACTCAGCAAGAAGGAGGAAGCAGGTAGCATCTCAATTCTTGACCTGAAATTATACCGCAAGGCTATAGTAACAAAAAGAGCATGGTATTGGTAACAAACCAAAATGGAAGACCAATGGAATAGAATAGAGAATTCTAATATGAACCCTCATACTTTTAACTATCTGATATTTGATAAATGGAGCAAAAACATAGTGTGGAAGAATAATAGCCTGTTCAACAATTGGTGCTGGACAAATTGGACAGCCACATGTAGACAACTGAAATTGATCCTTACCTTTCATCCTGCACAAAAATTAAATCAAAATTATTCAAGGATCTGGATATTAAAACAGCTACTCTACAATTGCTTGAAAAAGAAGTAGGATCGACATTACATAACATGGGGGTTGGCACAGACTTCCTTACAGGACTCTCATGGAGCAAGCAGTAAAATCAAGAATAAAAGCATGAGATGCAATTAAACTAAACAGCTTTTGCACAGCAGAAGATTTAGTCAAGACTCTCAAGAGAGAACCTACAGATTGGGAGAAAATTTTTGCCTGCTACATCTCCGACAGAGGGCTAATATCCAGAATATACCAAGAATTCAAAAAATTAAATATCAAAACCACAAATAACCCAATTAATAAATGGGCTATGAAACTAAAAAGAAACTTCTCAATGGAGGAAGTCCAAAAATCCCATAAACATATGAGAAAATGGTCTACATCACTAGCAATAAGAGAAATGCGAATCAAATCTTCACTGAAATTCCACCTTACTCGGGTCAGAGTGGCAGAAATGAAGATTACAAACAATGACAGGTGCTGGAGGGGCTGTGGGAAAAGAGGAACCCTGTTACATTGCTGGTGGGACTACAAACTGGTACAGTCACTCTGTAAAGCAGTGTGGAGACTCCTTAAAACATTAGGGCTGGAAATGCCTTTTGACCCAGCTAACCCACTCCTGGGTATCTTCTCCAAAGAGCTAGAATTGGCTTACTATAGAAATATAGCTTCATCAATATTTATAGCAGCTCAATTTACTATAGCTAAATTATGGAACCAACCTAGATGCCCCTAACTTGATGAATGGTTTCAAAAACTTTGGTACATATATACAATGGAATACTACTCTGCTATTAGAGAAAACAATATTATGGTACTTGCACCCTAATGGATGGAGATGGAAAAAATTTTGCTAAGTGAAGTATCCCAAACACAGAGACTGAAGGGCTGAACATTTTCTCTCATTTGTGGAAGCTAGAATTTAAGCAGAAACAGTATGTTAGATGGCTAACCTAACAATTACCTCAACATGTATGAATTCTTACAATGTCATGGGGATCTTTGCCTAGGTTCCTGGGGGACATAGGTGGGGGTAGGAAGGGGGGAAGGGAATAGGAAGGACATCAAGGAGACCATAGGGAGGTAGTATGAGGGAATCTAATCTGAGGGGAACCTCCTCCAACTTCCAGGAGAAGTTTAATTAACTTGGGGCTTACGTAGAGTGAAACATGGAACCATGGAGAACCCAAAGGGGAGAAACCATGGTCTGGCACAAATATTTGCTTGTTCTGTCATTACTCTTTTGTTCTTGATTGTTTGACTATTAAACCCCTCCTAATTGTAAGACCATGCTCATTGAATAAAATTTTTTTTAAAAAGTGAAAAAAAAAAAGAAATAATCACCAATTTTATAAGCTGAAATATATAAAATACATTCTGCTATTACATCCAGGAAGCACACATCACATACTTATGACATGCTAGAAAGGACACAGGTTGAAATTTGAAGTTCAAGATCCTCGCCTTTAAGACAGTTTTAGCCTTTAGATTTCTAATTTCTTCATTCTGTAAATGAAGGAGTTGTGGTCCCTTTACCAATAAAATATTTTTCTGCCCTAGAATTCTTGATGTTTTGGAAATAATTAGAAAACTATAAGAAAGATATAAAGATATTTTTAAAATACGCAGGCTTCAAATTCTGGCAGTCTCTATAGATCTGCATTAATCTGCCTGTTATTTGTGTGGTAATTGCTATTGGTTTGTTTTCATTTTTTATGCCTTGAAGATATTCATTTAGTTATTACCTAAGTTGAAGGTAAAAAAAGAAAAGTATAAATAAACTAAAGACAGAGAAGGTGCATTACAAGTAGAAAAGATATTAATCAGGAAGAAAATATCCTTAATAAAGAATCATTATCTTTTTCACAATTATATTATTGTAATTACAACACAGAGTAAAGGTTCTTAGATGTTTCAGTTAAATAATGTGCATTATTTTATTATATTCAATGCATTCTTTGTATTTTCACATAATTAACATTTTTATGAGTTTAAAATGATTATCCCCTTCTCTTTAATTTTCTCCTTGTGTTAATAAGCCAATGTTATATTTTAGCCTCTAACAATTATTAGAAATCTTATCCTTTTATTGTGTAAATGAAAATGGACAATATATTCCCTGCCTGAGTTTAGTTTATGCTGCCCAATTCTCATTTAATGTATATTTTTATCATTTTCAAATTATTGTATACTATTCTATATTTCTTTAATTTATGCCTAAAATGCTTGATTATTTCTCTTCTGCAATTTTGTCACACTGTTTAAAGGTCACTCAGAAGACCACCATTAAAGTTATCTCCCAAATGAGGTAACTATGATGTTATTAACAGAATGCCTCATTAATGCCAGTTCATAACAAAGTTCATCGCACTGACTAACCAACTTTTTTCTATAGGATTATTCTCCATTTGTGGTTTTGAAAATAATTTTAATGAAGTTTATGAAAATGCTGATACTGTGTTCTTTCACCAAAGCAAGGATCAGGATCATTTTTATTCTGTAGAATGGTAGTAATCAGTCACAAACTCCTACAGACTTTACTAAAAGAGAATCAAATATATTGAAGCAGTGCTGTACTATATAGATATACTACCTATTTATTTAACTAAACCTTGAAATAGAAATTTCCAATGATTCCATGGCTTAGGTTCCTATGAGTAGAGCAGAATATGTCATTTGAAGTTCAAGAGGATTTTATCAGCCAGATAAAAAGAGCAGCATTTGCCCTAAGTTAGTAACTTGTTCCCCTTTTATGAGAAGCAATTGTTAAAAATTTAAAGTCTTTCTTTAATCATTCAGACTGACTTTGGATCTGCCCTATGCTGAATACACCAAATATATAGATAAAGTGAAGCTGATTTTTATCAGTCTTAGACTGCCCTTGCTCATATGTGAATAGGGAGCCTATCCTTTTAGTTTGTTGTGAGGGACAACTCACAAAAACACATATGAATTGCTTTGCAAAGTCTATAAATATTGAATGCTAACAATATAATATATGATTAATATCAAAGCATGAGCATGGTTTTCTATTGGAGATTTTGACAGATATTCATATTTATTATTCTCTTTATTCAACTTGCCATATTCTATTATCTAAAGATGTTACTTAGCATTCTCAGGACTTTAAGGAAGGTAGGAACCTAGTAGCTGAGTAATAAGAAATGAATGTGGGCAAGTTCAAAGTTTGTCTTAGTCTATTTCAAAAATTCTCCACTGACTGGCCATGTAGTATATCTATAACTCAAGGAAGTCCTTATTATTTTGGACCATTCTGTTAATAGGTTCTCGCTTAGTCTGAGCCTTTGGAGCAAGAGATGGCAATCCCTTAAATCACCTAGGAACATTCCATAATTTCCCCTTCTTCCATGATGCAAACTTATCTCCAAATATCTACATTCTTCCAGTATTTCTTTTCTGAAACAACATATTTTCAAGATTTCACAAAACCAAGTTATTTTTGGCTGGGCATGGTGGCACACACTCTAATCCCATCCACTTGGAAGGCTGAAGCAGGGGGATTACCATTTCAAAGCCAGCCTCAGTAATTTAGCAAAGCCCTGAACAAACTGGCAAGAATTAGTCTTGAAATAAAAAATAAAAAATAAAAAAGGATTAAGGGTTCCTGGATACAATCTCTTCTCCATCTCCCCCCACCAAAAAAAAAAATAAAAAAAAAGAAGGAAAGGAAAAATACAAAATAAAGTATTGTTGATATCATAGAAAGCATCTCATATTAAATTTTAAAATGTGTTTATGGAGTTCACTACAAAGAGACAGTCACTGAGTTTTCTGCAGGTTGCAATTGGTATATATTTATTGGATTCATAGCTTATCCAATACAATCGTTACAGCCCTGACAATTAGTCAAGATTGATGACTAATGAATAGTCTCAGTACACCTGCTTGTGTTTGGACTTGTTCTTTAAGTGTGACTTTCTGACACTACTTCTGTCTCACTATTCACAGACTATCATTCCAGGCAAGTCCAGTACATCCAGGCTCATCTTCCATGTGGAACCATCTCTTTTTCTGATATCTATTTTGAACACCAGCTCCCTGAATTCCTAAAAGTTATTTATAAAACCTGTAATATGCCAAAGTGCAATTATTTTTCATTAAAGTGAATGAATTTAACAACTTAAGAGGAATTCAAGGAAAAATAGATATATGGCATGAATTTTAAAAAGTATAACATAAAAAACCCAGATATTAAAAGAAGCCTACGTCCATAAAAAGTAGATATTTGGGTCATACCTCTAGGACTCTGAGCACTTGAGAAAGTAAAGGACTTAGAGTAAAACAGAGAAATAAGTGGAAAGTATATGTCTAGAGAAAACTGGTTTCTCTTCGTTTTGTTACAATAAGAGATGTACTTTGTTTAAGAAATGTAGTTTGCTCAACTTGTATAAAAAATGAAAACAAAAGTGAGAATTATACTTTCCTCCAAATCTAAGCTTAAATACCACTTACTTTT
Source organism: Aplodontia rufa (assembly GCA_004027875.1). Taxonomy (NCBI): domain Eukaryota; kingdom Metazoa; phylum Chordata; class Mammalia; order Rodentia; family Aplodontiidae; genus Aplodontia; species Aplodontia rufa. Next base: position 9,308 of record PVKS010011231.1, read on the forward strand.
GATTCCTTATTTTTCAGGTCTCTGAGATAGGAGGAAATCAGAAATCAATGGTTTGACAATTCTGTTCTTGGTGCCCTACATGTGTCAGGATGTAAGAGTGTAGACAGCTTGGAGGATGATATGAAAGGTATTGAAGATCAGATTTGAAGTAGTATACATCATTTCTACTAATGTTTTACTGGCAAAAACTCAATCACCTGGCCCAATATAATGCTAGATTGACCAGCAATAAAGTTAAGGATTGGTTCTAAAATGAAGATGAAAAATGGGGATATTGTATTTACTTACATTCTTTGTTAAATACAAATTGACCTTGCAAGTGAACATATTTATAATATTCCTTTATTAGTGTGCAGAACATTGTGCAAACTACTATCATGCTGCAAAATGAATGATGTAAAGCTTGACCTCTGTTAAACACATGCCCAGCTGTGAACATGAGCGCAGTTAAAAGAACATTAAAAGAACATACAATATAATTACAAATAGCATTAAAAATCTGTGAACCTATGTTTTGTTTGAGAGTGTGCATGCATGAGTGTGTGTGTGTGTGTGCGCATGCCTGTACTTTAGTTAACAATTAAATTTTGAGTTGATGAAAATTTGATAGAACTGCTATAGCTTCATGATAACTTAAATTGATGATGAGTTTCATCTTTTCTTTCATAGGAAACAATGCAAAGACCTGATGGGGTGTGATCCCAGAGGATCAGGAGGCTGAGGCAGCAGGATTACAAGTTCAAAGCCAGACTCAGCAAACTTAGCAAGGCCCTAAGAAATCAGAAAGACCATGTCTCAAAATAAAAAATAAAAAAGGCTGGAGATGAGCCTCAGTGGTTGAGAGTCCCTTGGTTCAATTCCTGGTACTAAAAGAAAATGGATAGAAGAAAGAAAGAAAGAAGAAAGAAAGAAAGAAAGAAAGAGAGAAGGAAGGAAGGAAGGAAGGAAGGAAGGAAGGAAGGAAGGAAAGAAAGAAAAGAAGCTTTCAATTAGACATAAAACCTGCACTTGAGTGTTATGCAGTGTTGTTATTTTTCAATGTCTTATGGGATATTTATGTGTCCTATCGTTTGAATGGAAGGAGATTAGATAAAGGATAAACTCTGTACTCAGACCAACATCTATGGGTGTAAGTGGGATAGATGTCATCAAAGGGGAGAGCAAATGTACGTCAGTCTTCAAAAAGGGAAATAGCTCCTTGAATGAGTGAACAGAATATAGAGAAATAAGTTTAGATAGGAGAGTACAGCTTTGTAGTACCTATGTAAGTAATGTTTTCCCCCTTGGATTAAAGAAATGATTGTATGAAGAGTACTGTTTTAATTCCACTTTTCCTTCTGTTCATAATTACCTTACTACTGTGTCACGTATTTTTCACCTCCTCTATATAATTGGGAAAGCATTATGGAATTTGCATGTTAGTATGGGGAACAGTTAGGTAACAGGAAATGGAGATGCTTTTTGAATGCATTCTGCAGAGGTAGTAATGTTCCAGGTAATGACAACTGGCAGATGAACTATGGCCCACAGGACTGGAAACTGTTGGCAAAGAATATGAAGCTTTGGTTGAATGACATGAAGTTAAATTCCATAATGAAGACTCAGGTGGGTGCTCTGAATTAAGGGGAGACCCATTGGCTAAGGTTCAGGTTAATTAAGAAGAATGTTATAGTACTCCAGGTAAAAAATTAGCCCAGACTAGGTTTGTAGTAAAAAGTGACAGAGAGAAAGAAAGCATAATACAAAGAAAAAAAAAAATCTGCCCATAAATGGAAGGAGAATAAGAATTAAAAATTACTTTCTATATTCCATGGATAATGTGTTCTATTGTGTTTGGACATCTTAGATACAGAAAAAGTTGGATATGTGTGTGGACAGGTAAAATTTTATTTTGGTTATGTGACATCTAAATAGTAGTTGAATTTTCCTTTTCTTTTTCTCCCCACATTTCATCTTATTATTATGAAACAGATTTGTCAGTTGGATTTGCATCATTATCATCAAAATATCTGAAAAGAACAATCTCATAGACAAAAAGACCGGTTTGGCTCACCGTTTCAGAGTTTCACTCCATTGTCCACCAACTCCATTGCTCTGGGTCCTAGCTTATGGGACACATCATGGCAGAAGTTCATGGTAGAGGAAGGTGCTTGGCGCATTGAAGCTGGGAAGCATAGAGATAGGAAAAAAGGAGACAAGGAACAGGATACAATATCCATGGTCATTCTCCATAGTGACTCCCTTCCTCCAGTAACTCACCACCTATCTATAGATATCCCACAGAACAAGAGTCCTTTCAAAGTATTGGACCAATCAACTACATCAATCTAGTGATTAGGTTGAAGCTCTCATGATTTAAACAATTCACCTTTTAATAATCCTGCAACACAAGAGATTTTGAAAGACACTTCATATTTAAAACATAACAGAGGTCTTAAAATTGTGTCCATTTCTTTGTAAATCGGTTACTGCAGTTGCTTGAAAAGTAACTTAATTTTTTTTTGTTTTAAATTCTGACTTTACTTACCAGAAAACATTTCATGGAATGTCTTAGCAATGGTATATGTTATTATAATTAAGAAAATAGTACTAAACCATGTTTTGAACAAATTTACAAACAAAAAAATCTAATTTTAAAGAAGAATTTGCTTAGAAGTTGTTTCTCCTTTTAGAAAGAAAATAATATTTTTAAGTGATAAGCCCTCTTTTAAAATAGATTGAGGTATGTTTAACTTTTTGGAAAGCATCAATGAGAAGCAATGTGGATAAGTACACAAAGCATGCAATTTGAATAGATTCACTGAGGAAAAATCTATGACATTGAATTTAAATATTGAGATAAAATTTTTATTTTCAAATTGTTATACTAATTGTGATCAATATTTTCATTAGCCTTTGGTCCCAATGATTCATCTCTTAAGAGTTATATATACTTCATGCTCTTAAAATATTAATCTTTATCTGAAAAGATTTTAATTATTTGGGAAAAGAAAACTTTAATAACTACAACGGGAAACATTGTCCCTAATCGTATGTTCAGTATTTGACTTTCATAGGCTTTAAATTAAAGAAAAAAAAAAAGGTTCATTAAAGAAAAATGAGTTTAAGAAAAGGGGCCATATTGAACATTAAGTATACTGGTAGAGAGAAGCTGTCAACTTAAAATGAAAAGCACTAATAATTAAAGCAAAATAAGAATCAGCAGCATTCTCAGTATCTCCATGGCATGTAGGAGGGGAATATCATCTCCTATTTGTAGATGTACAACCTACTAACTCTCGTACCATCACTATGTATTGGGATCTTCTTTGGGAAGACCTCTAAGTATTGTCAAATGCCTAGCACCTCAGTAAAACAGTGTGTATTTTGTGTATTTCACATAGAATTCCCTAGCTTTTAATTTAAAAAATCTATTAAGTAGTTTTTCTTTAATACTGGTAATGCATATATGCTAATCTAACTACATGAGGAGTCTGGCTTTTTATAAGATCAAAACACATATTAAAAGGATAAAAAAGCACTTCCTTACATAGCTGTCAAGTGCAAGGAGTATAATCATAATAATAAATCTGGAGTCAAGGATAGAATATTACAGTATTGAAATATGCAGAAATATAAAACTACTTGAAATAATAGTTCTATAATATGCAATATATTCAGCAGAAGTATTGACCATATAGTCATAAGAAGGAAAATATGTGAAATTATGAAGAGTGGCTAATTTTTCTGAATCTAGTCTCCAGAGTAATCTGGAGATTGTGTATTGTTTTGTGCCTCTGAATAAAGATGTAAAAAAAAAAAAAAACACATTGCAGTTATTAACCAATTGTTTTATGCATACCAAGATTTTTTGTTGGAATGTATGTGATAAATTCTCTTAGAGCAAGACCTGTAGTCTTTTAGTCTTTTGTTCCTAAGACTTAGCACTGTGTAAGAATAGGCACATCCATTTTCCCAACAGTGTGAAGTGGGCCTTTGACCTCTACTGCCTCCTTCCCTTCTTGGATGCTATTAGCAGGTTCTGTGCAACAGCCAAAGGCCTGTTAAAAGGCAGAAATGTGATTTTGATCTTTTTAGTTTTTCACTAAATTACAGAATCAGTTCTCTGGCTGGCAGCTGCTGACAATTTTATAACAGTTTATTTTTCAGTACCTCTGTGAGAAGCACCAATTTATGGTTTAAGGTGCTCATTTATATCAAGATAGAATCCTCAGTGGTTAGATGGGTCACTCTTGCAAACATTTGGTTTGCAAGTGACCTTCATGGTTGTAGTTTTTATTTCAGAGCAAAAAAAAATTAAATATGATTTAATTTCACTTTTATTTTAATAGAATAGAGTCAGATATAGTTGTAAAACATTAATTTCCTATCCCCAGGGAAGAAGAATTACACTTAAAAAGGAACATATCTAAGCTCTTAAAAATTAAGCTGTGAAGTTGAGTATCTACTTAAAAATATTATTATCTATACAAATTATCTCAATGTGACTCTTGCCCAAGGTTTCATATTTTAGAAGTAATAAGACTTGTTGCATTTTCCCTATCATAAGACAACTTTGATATTTGTTTTCCTTCTTTTTAAAAAAATACTCTTTGAGCAAACCTGTTTGTATGTAATGTATATATAGACACATATTTCATTTTTTAAATATCCATAAAAGTCATACAATTGTACTGCATACAATTCATTGTCTTTTTTTCTAAAATACTTATTAATATAAATGAAAAAATCATAAATATGAGTTTATGAATCAATAACATGTTACCCTTCGTTAAAATTTGGTTTGGTATTAAATTACAAACACCAAACAAATGTACTGTTTATACATGCAAATAGAAGTATATATGTACCTTCAAGTTCAACTAAAATATATTCATTGGTTATATTCATGAAATATACAAAATCTTATCTTTTAAAGGGATGTATTTGGCTATAAGGAGTATCCAGTGAAGTAGGTAAAACAGTATTTTATAATATTTTAAGTTAATTTGATATCATTAAATTATGATAAGTGTTATGCTGTGTACATTATGAAAGATGCTGAGAGAACTGAAAATAATGATTCCAAACATTATAGCTCAGCAAACATTTTATTTTGAGAACCCCAGCAGACCAGTAACAGAAGGTTTAGGAGAATTAAATAAAATATATAAAATATATATTATTTAATTAAATAAAATATATAAAATATTTATTAATTAAATAAAATATGTAAAATATATTAAATAAAATATATAAAAATAAAGTGAGGACAATAAGGAGAATTTTTCAATCAAAATGTATCATGAAAAAATAATTGACCTTTAAAATAAAATGGCATGTGCTGGAAACCACAGTGCAAAATGCAAGGGATAGAGGGACACATCCTGAATTAAGTCATGTGAGTCACTTCATCAAGGGTCCTTATGATAGGCCAAGGTGATCAAACATTTTCTTTAGTGAATGGGCGACAATCGAGAACTCAATAAAAGGAAAAATAATGTAGTCATTTTATTTAAAAGGTTGAGTATAACTGTGATTTAGGAGATCAACTCAACAATGATAAGGCTGGATAAAGGGAGATCATAGAGATTCAGATCACATATCAATAGGGAAAGAAACAGGGTTAAGATGTTGGATCAAGGATCTAGGAACTAAACGAGCTACCATATAATTTGTAGAAGATAAATTAGGACCAACCCTCCAGCATATGGGAGTTGGCAATAACTTTCTCAAAAAGAGTCCCAAACAGAAAGAAAAAAAGTCAACAATAAATGAGCTGGATGCCATTAAACTAAAAGGCTTTTGGTTAGTCAAGGAATTGGTCAAAACTATCAGGAGAGAACCCACAGAATGGGAGATAATCATGGCCTGAGATTTCTCCGACAGCAGACTAATATGAAAAATTTGCAAAGAAATAAAAAAAACTGGAGATCAAAAATACAAGCAATTCAATAAATAAATGGGCCAGTGAGCTAAATAGAAATTTCTCAGTCAAGGAAATAGAGCAAACCAATGAACACATGAGAAAGTGTTCTCAATCACTAGTAATCAGAGAAATGCAAATCACAGCTACGCTAAGATTTCACCTCACTCCATTCAGACTGTCAAAGATGAAGAATATAAACAGTACCAAACGATGGTGGCATTGTGGGGAGATAGGAACACTAGCACACTGTTGGTGGGACTGTAGACTGGTACAGCTACTCTGGAAAGCAATGCAGAGACTCCTCAAAAATTATGGTTGGATTCACCTTACCAACCAGTTATTCTTCTTCTGGATATTTTCCCAGAGGAGTGATTCTGAGAGCTAGGTCTGATCACCATTGACTGGATTATTGACAATGACTACCTTTGTGGAGCCACGGTTCTTACTGGAAATTTTTTTGTGCATGGCTCAAAAAATGTTTAATTTCAGCTTGGAATTCTGATTATGTGAATTTCTAACTTATGTTTGATGCACTTGTTCTGAGATGAGGGTAAAGTCTCTGTGTGAGACATGCAGAATGCTCTGTTCCTTAGGCCTCACTCAGGAAAAATACTGTAATATGATTTTGTGTCATGGTGCAGGGCAATTCTTGATTACGGTCCAGGAGTAATGGCCTCAATACTGGCCATTAGTTGTTGAATAAAATTGTGTCATCTTTTAAAAACAGTATTAATAATTGTAGCTTCTATTTAAAAACAAAAATGATCTGCTTATAATGACTGAAGCCATGTTTTTGAGACTATCTACTGTATATGTGCAGAAATGAAAAACAATCTTTGACTTTGGGCTCAGATATTGGTTGCTAAGGAATGAAAGCCTTAAGGAAAAACAATTGTAATTATCAAAATGCTCCTAGCTCTGTGACCTTCAAGCCCTGTCTTTCTTTTAGAAACTTTCTCCTATTTAACTTTCTCATGATAAAATCCTATAAAGTAAATGTGCTGTGCCAGCTCTGGATCACTGTCTCTCCAACCAAGAACAGCGTCCCACCTGGCCTCAGTTTTCTCTATATGTCTGTGTGACTGTGACTTTTTTCATCATTCCCCATCACCCCTAGCAGGGACTAGAGTTTAGCCCTGTGGGTTTGGCAGAGTTAGAATCAGCACACTACAGCAGCACAGTAAAATCAATGTTCATCACAGATCAATTTATAATAGCTAAATTATGGAATCAACCCAGATGCCCCTCATTGGATGAGTGGTTCCAAAAACTCTGGTGTATATGTTTATATACCATGGAGTTCAATTCAACAGTTAGAAACAATCATATTGCAGCCTTTGATTGTAAATGGATGGTAATGGAAGAAATTATGCTGAGTGAAGTTAGCCAAACCCAGAGTCAAGGGTCAAATGCTTTTTCTTATTTATTGAGGCTAGAGTTCAACTGAGGCTTGGGTTAAAAGGTAGTCAAGCTCATGTATTTAGAGCCACCAAGTGCATAACAACACATAATCAAGTGGACCCATAGATTTGGGAGAGGGGAAGCAGAGATAGAGAGGAGATAGGGAGGGATCTCGGGAGATGATCAACCTTGTATCATACTATTTACCTGCTCCTCCCCCTGAGAATTCAAATAATACCTGTGCAATTATTTAATTCAGGACAATTCACAAACATATCTCTATATCTATCAATCTATCTATGAATATTTTTATCTGTTATGGGGCATAATAAAAAAGAACCAAGATACTGGAGTGTGGGCAATGTGGGGAAATTTGGTTTAGTATCAAAATCACATCATATTGTTACTTTATATGCATTAATGATTATACAACAACTCGACTCCTTAATAAAAAATATTAAAAAAAACAAAAAATTAAAAAAAATTCTAACAATGCAACTGGATAATTTCTAAGAAATTCAGACTTGGGGAACATTGACCCAACTTTGCCCAACAATTCAGTCTAAGTACATAGATCTATGGGAACATCCTCTGCCTGCATTCTTTTAAAATGATTAATGAGCATACTAGCAATCTTCTCAGCAAAGAGCAGAGTATAATGTTGAAAACAGAAAAAGGAGATACAGTCTTAAATTAATATCTATGAATGTAGAACATACAAAAGGATTTCTATTTCAATCCAGCAAGAGGCTGATCTTACCTTAGAGGTTTCATCCTTTGAAAAAGAGTTCAATCAATTGATCTCTTTTTACTCAAATTGTCTTTTCCTAGGAATATAAGCACAAGGAGTGATGTAACTGATAGGTGATACTTTTAATTCAGTGACTGAAGGAACATGCTGCTTAGTACAGCTTCTTTGGTGCAAAGCTGAAATTATAAGTTCTCAGATTTCCTCACCTGTGTTTAAGAAGATGGGGTTTTGTGAGCTTTAATTGTAGAATCCGTGTAATATTGTTTATACTGTAAACTTGGCTACTGGCTAAGTCAGTAACATTGTTAAGGACAAAAATTAGAGAAATATCACAGCAAGAACAAAAATGACAATAGTAATAAGAGCAGCTGATCTTTGGTGAATAAAATACAGTTTAAATCAACTGCTGATAAGGTACAGAGCCAAGATTTACATTCAGTCTATGTGATTCCAGTGCCTATGTGCCTAAAAAATTTGGTATTTTACTTGCACAATATTCTGCTTATAAACTACCCTCCATAGAAGTCTGAAGAATGCTGTTACCTATTGATCACTTGCTAGTATATCCTAAGAAGAACACATGGAAATGCAGGAGAGTGTTATAGACCAAGCTGAGAGACCCAATAGAGGCAGAAACATCTCAAAATACTCCCTATGCTTACCTTTACTTCAAGGACAATTAATGCTCTTTCTCAGAATATAGAACAACCAAGTCAGTGGGAAAAAAAAGAAATCTCTGCTATTGATAACACAGACAAAAAGTATAACAAATCATTTTGATGACTTACTTTTTTCTTGTTCATTACACCAATATAAATTTCATTCATATGTATATGCATCCAATATATATTTTCATACATTTATTATTTCTCAAATGTTCAAATATTTAGTTATAATAAACCAAATAGCATCAAGGAAAGTCATAATTTCAACTACAAAATATTTTGTCCTTTTTAAAAAGCATCCTTATAAATGGTCAAGAGCAAATTCATTTAAATTTTCATGAAGCTCCAAAATGAACTGAATTTAAGTCACACACACAAACATATATGTAAACACATGACCTAACAGAGCTTTTCCAAAGCTTTTATCTATGCCTAGAATTGATACCAGTGAAATGAAAATGTCTTTCAGACATCCATAAGGTTAGGCAAAAACAAGTGCTTTTAGTTTCAAACAGCAGCAAAATAGTCATCCAAGTAAAAAGAGTTCTCTGAATTCTTTCTAAAATATTGATAAGACTTAGTAATCTCTAATATTCATAGCAATATCAGAAAATCTTTTGTTTTTCTACTTATGTTTACTATCAGGAAATTCATTCCACTGAGACTGTGTGACTGAACTGGTCACGGTCATTGTCTGGAGAATAAGCTGCAGAGGGAAATGAGGTGGAGGGGAGAGTGCCTTGTGGATCATGGAGCAGATTCCAGAGCAAGCACAGCAATGACAAGTGCACTTCAGGTAGTACTTAGATAGTAAGGCGCTAACAATGATTTATTTTATAGATTCAGCAACCTAGATAAAATGAGCAACTAACTTTGAAAATAAAAATTTCACTTATACCTGATAACCAGAAGAGCTTTGATATTTGTAATTCTAGGACTATTAAAAGCCCTGAGGGGTTCTTTGCTGATAAATTCACAATTAGTTAAGAAAAAGTACTTTGTGATAATACAAATTAAAGACTATTCTTCCAGACCATAAAACAGGTGGAAATATTCCTGCCTGATTCTGTTTGGTACGCTAATATCAAAAAGCAAATCATCACAAAGAAAAGATACAAATACCTCTCAAGACCGTGAATACAATAATCCTTAACACATTTTTAGCAGCTGCCGCAAGATAAATAAACATAATATTTCATAACAAAGTAGAATTTATCATAGGATATCAAAATTAATTTAACACTAGAAAATCAGTGTAATCGTATTATCAAACTATGTAAGAAGTCATATGATTATTTCAATGATGATTTGACAAAATCCAGCTTCTATTTTGATGAAAATCTCTGACAGATATCAAAAGAGGTCTAGAATAAAATTTGATAAACATTATAAAGGACATCAATGAAAACTGTAGTCAAATAATGAAAACTTGGGAAAGAAAGTTAACATATTTTCTCTTATTGTTAGTAACACTGGGTCTAATCACTTTGACATAAATTAAAAATAAAAACATGACTCCATAAAAAGTATTGGGAATCAACATCTGGATTTTTAGTGTTTTGTGATATCGGGTGTCAGAACATCTCTGAACATTTTTTTATTAGGAGTTGAGTTATTGTTCAATCTTAAATGCATATAAAGTAAAAATAGGATATCCAATTTTCCTTAAACTAAATTTATCCCCACATTGCCCAAACAGCAGCCTCTGGATTTTTCTATATTTTACCCCTACAAGTGATATAAATGCTTAGATTGTGAATTATCCAGAATTAGCTGATTGCATAAGTATTATTTGGATTCTCAAGGTGGTAAAAAGAGTATGCTACATTGTTGATTGTCTCCCTAGATCTCTGAACATTTTTGATTCTAAGACAAAGAACATGATTTCAGAAAGCTTTTTTTATTCTTAATCCAATGAAAAATTAATTCAGTATATGTTGCAAAATTAGAATATCTCAAAGTGATGAACTAGTTGTGACAAAAAAGAATATTTTTGATGGTATTAATAATATTGCTTACTATATTTCTACTCTTTCAAATATTTGTTTGCTAAATACTTAGATCATCACCAAATGTCTTTGTTTGCCACTGGGAAAATATTAAAGACATGAAAATTTAATAATCTCCCCAGATGGTACAGCTAAAATTGGCAAAGTCAAAGTGGAGCACATTTCTTCATGACTCCACAGTTCATATCACATACTTTACTGAACACTACACTTGCTATACAAATTTTTATAAAAATATCAAATGTATTCCTTGAATTTGATAATGGAAATTTTGTTTAAAAACTTAAACATATCAATATTAAAATTAATGACTAAGTGTATAAATTATTGCCATTGGCAGAAATTTTAAGTTCCCCATTCATTATAAGATATCACCTTTTATAATCCATCATGATATGGCAGATTTCCCATACTTTCATGAAAATTATGAAAATTGATAGTAATGAATACAATTGACTGGGCATTAAGATCAAGAAATCACCCACATTGTACTGCACTGTATTAACCATATAGAATTGTTAATCCAGTTAAAATATTTCCTTAGTGAATCAATGGACTTTTGTCTAATGGTTAATGAAAAATTTTAGTTTCTACCTCACTGTCTTAAATCTGTCCCTGATAGTTTCCTTGGGTATTGATTCCTCAAATAAACATGAAAACCCTGTTGAGTCCATGGGTCAGTCCCAGGAATGAGGGGTTGGAGGGCAGTGTAGCTAGCTGTGGCTGTGTACTCATGGAGTAGGGTGCAAGCGTCACCAGAAACACACATCTTTGCAACTAATGTTGTGAAGAAATAGCACTAGGCACTCATACAGCTCCTGGGGGATGCTCTATTTAGAAGTATCACTTTTCAGGGAAGATTAATTTGTCAGTTTGGTCATATATTTCAATGGTATGTTTCCCTGAACGACCTAAAAATTTTATTTCTTTTGAGCACAATATATAAATTCAGTGCTAAATAATATGACAGAATACCTTTGATGGTAGTGTACAATATCCAGAAATAGCAGTGTCTTCTTAATAATATATAAAAAGCATATATCTAGCTATCTGAAAACATTTTGGACCAATTTTACACTAGTTTTCCTTTATAACTTTAAGAAACCTTCTGTATTAAATAAGTAAGTAAATAATGAAAAATGTAGAAATATCTCTTTAATTCAGGGCTATCAATAAATCTTAGATTTCTGCTATCATGATCATTTATTGTCAGAATCATAATATGATAAAATTTTAATTCAGTGTCATTCCCTAAAACAATTATCTACTGCAGATCTTTGAGCAGAAATGGTTTTTAAGTAATGGTGTGTTTCCATTTCTTGTTTTCAGTATGTGACTCTGATTAGGTTGTGCTGATTCTTCCACATACATTCAGGTTTTTAAATAAATAAAATAGAAATTAATATTAGTGATGCTGGTTTTATTATTATTAGCCAATATAATTGTACAGAATAATGTTCAGCATCAGCAGATTCTTATTCACATCCCAAAGGTAATTAATTTTCTCTGAAATATTCCATTACAATCACTTGAATTGTTAATATATTTTATAATCTCTGAATTTAATAATAGGTCTTATCATTCTCAGTTGGAAATTATATATCTGATCCAGTACCCTCTCATTTCACGAAGAATAAATTGAGAGCTAGTAATTTTTTTACCCAAGAGGAAGATTCTTAGTGTATACATAAGTGTACCTATATTATCTACTGTCTATCCATCCATCCATCCATTCATCCATCCACCCAGTTTTCTTTCTTCATCTTCATCATCATCATTTATAGTATTTTGCTAACACAAAATGCTGCTGAATTGCCCTCATGGAATATAAGCATTTAGTCAGTTCTTTTTTTCTAACTACTATTTCACATTGATGCTAAAAGAATTAAAATTCTTTCCTCAGTTTTATTGCAGACCTCGTTAAGAAAAACTTTGCCCAATATTTCTTACTAGATCTATAATGCCAAGAGAATAAATTAACAGGATTATGTAAGATACTGCTTGACTCTTACTGGTATTTTAGATTTTCTGTGTTGTTCAGGGACATGTCTGAGAACAAGATGTAGAAAAGTGTATTTCTTCAGCAATAGCACCATGTTGTGTAAAGTCCTGTCTTGTGGTGTCTTTGTGTTTATCTGAAATGCTTATGAAAGTTTCAGTTATTTCCTGGGCTGAGATCTCATGTAGAACAATGTTCGGAAAGGAAAATATACATGTGGGGGGAAAAATCTTCCTGTCAACTAATTTTCGCTGTCATAGAATTTTGAAAATACATAAGTTTTGGCAACTCAATCACATGTAGGTCTACAATTTTTTAAAAAAATCCTAAGTACTTAAAATATTATTTTAGAATCTATGAAAAAATCCACTGAGGTAAAATAAAATATATTGTAAAAATCATTCTATGACAATCATGTCCTTAATGCTTATCTGGGTGGAAGAATTTCCAATTTATTTCTTGTTTTCCAAGGAAGCATATTTCCTGGTTTTCCTCATCTTGGCAAGGACCAAGTGGACCATCAGCTTTGTCTCAGAATTAATCCCAGTGTCCTACTTAGCATGTTGATGAGCTTATATTTGCAAAAAAAAAAAAAAGTGGTAGTAATATCTCGACTCCCCACTGTGTTTAGTATAATAAGGATTTTGCTTTTGTTTACTTATCTGAATAAGGTGATTCTGTATAACTTGAATTTGATGTCTTATCCATATGCAATATCCATATGAGGGAGTGATTTTATCCAAATTCTATTTTTATATTTTGTGCCAATATGGACATGTAACAATAAATCCCATCAATATGTACAATTATAATGCACCAATAAAAATGTGGGAAAAAAGCAATAAACATATGAGAAAAATTTTGATGAGACGAACTCCTTGCCATACAAATATACTTCACTGTAAATATTTTTATTCGTTTTGCAGGGTTGTGGAAGCACAATGTCTGGCTTCCACTGATTCTTGTTTCTGGATTGCTGAATCCTCATCTTCTACTTAAACCAGATTTTTCACTCTATTATAAATAGATGTGATAACTTGTTTCCATTCACTTTGATTGAGTTTTTATCTTTTTTCAATAGTGAAGCATTGGAATCTGCTGAAATTATTCCTAAATTCAATCTACTAATTAAAATTGATCTACGGCTTAAGAATCCTTGAATGAGACATACTCTGTAAACTCTATATACACATTGGAATACCCCACAATGAAATAATTTCATGAATTAAATAATTTTATGTGTTAAACATTATGGGAGCCCATTGTTTGAACTAAACTCTTGTACTATGCCATGAAAGACCAGACTAAATATAAATATGGAATTACCTACGCTAATATCACCAAATTGATATTAACATGTTTGACCATTTGAGAAATTAGGATTAAGGAGATGGTCAGTTTAATCGACTTTCAATTGATATCCATTTTGATCCTAATGCAAAAGAAGTAAGATAAAATAACCTGATTCTTACAAATCAGTTATTTTCCTTTCTGCCTTACAAGAAAAACAACTTTCAAATGACTTATACACTTCTTTTTCTACTTTATTCTGTCTTTCTCTATGAACCCAACCTCTTCTGCTTAGCCAATTTTATAAGTATTACCTGATTATAGACTCAAAAATAAAGCCAATTAAGATTGTTAAGCTAAATTGTTGTAACTTTGTCCTTTGATACATGAAACTCTCATTTATGTAGGCCAGTTTCATTCTCAAATCTAAGAGCAAATTAAAACCTCAGACTACTAAGGTTCGCTTGTAAAAATTTAATTAATTGCCTAAAGAGTTATAAAATGAACTTTATTTTACTTCCTTACAAAACTATGTTTTAAACCTTCAGTTTTAGTTGTAAAATTGCTTCAAATCAAAGAATGAGATGTTTGATAAATTAGTGTTTTAATGTAATTTGCAATATTTCATATTACTTCTAATTCTTTCACATGTATTCTCAATAATATTTCTTCTCTGATCGTTGCAACTTCACCATATCAGGCCATATGTGTCCCTAGGGTACACACTGTATCTTATACTTTCTTTTTGATTTTCAAAATATCCAGTCAATTGCTACATTGAAAATTTGATGGGACTACGAATTAATTTAGCTTGAAACTCTTTATGTGAAAAGAAGAGCACAGTGTTCTCTCTCTACTATAGAAGGAACCAAAAAGAAGGTGCAGTATGTCACCCAGAAAGAGGTGGAAGACCGTATAAAATTGTCATTATTAACATAAAATAATTATTTTATATTTTCAATTATACAATCTAGTGTTTAGTAAGACACTTGGTTTAGTAAACAGAATAGTAAGGAATAAATATGTGTTCCTTAAACTATCCAGTCTATGGTATTTTTTTTTTAGCAAGCAAAAATAAGACATTTGGTATTTGACATGTAGTAGAGTAATCCTATAACTATTTGTTCAGTGAACAGTAACACAATTAATTGTGTTTAAAGTGAGTCACTCATAGTATAGGAGCAAATTTTATCTCTAAACATATAAATAAAACTTGCTCAGATGAATGAAATTTAAGATCAAATTCTAAGAAAGCTAAAAGATTGAAAGGATTGTCATTTACAATGAACATGAAAAAAGAAAATATACCTACCAGGGAAATTTAAATTGTCTGTCATTTTCTTCTGATTTATACTTTAAATTATTTTAACTTTAAAATACTTTGAAGGTAATTCATTTCCATGCTTAATATAAATAAACAATGAATTTTTTATTTTTAATATTTTCATTATTCTGTAACAGTATGCTTTGAATATCAAGTGATTCCTGAGATATAAAGGCAATGTTTTTGGTCTTTTTATGTTAACTTTCCTAATATCCTTGAATCATATATATTAATGTGGAAGGTCGTATAAAATTGTCCTTATTAATATAAAATACTTATGCTTTCAGTTATACAATCTAGTATGTAGTAGTAGTCCTATAGGATTTATATACCACAAAGGACAAAGACTCACATATAAGAATGGATATCCATTAAAATATAAATGTAATAAAATTTAAAATTGAAGTCAAATCAAATGATTTATGTTTAATATTCAATTAAAGAATTTCAAAAAGCCAATTAATAATACAATTTCAATCCTGGTTAGTACACATTCTCCATTTCAGTATTGGATATAGAAACCACCTAGAGATTATTTGTCTATTTCATCTTTTAGGGGACAGCACTAAACTTTACATTGCATTTTCAAATATACACTTTTATTTGATTATACATCATCTTGTGAATTGGTCTTATATAGAATTGTCACTATTTTTAGGTTATAGCTGACATAAAGTATTAATTGGAATACAATTAATTGGCATATAAAGTTGAGTTTTATCTGTATTAATTTCAAAGAACTTTAGTATCCAAATCTCTTTACAATCCATCAGAGAGAATAATGTTTATGCATCACATCAATAGCCTGTACATGATGAACAATACAGGTTGCTATCATCTTCTCCAAACTAATGTTAAAATTTAATTTCCATTGTGGTGGTGTTAGAAATGGGACGTTTTTGAGAAATAATTATTCATGAAAGCTTAGTGCCTTATAGGAACTGGAAGGAGTTGACTTAGGACCTTTTTGTCCTTCTAGTCTTCCATCAAAAGAGGAAATAGCTTTATTACACTTCTACTGTTCAACCATGTGAGGATATTTAAACAGTTACAGGTAAAAGGAATGGGTTCTCATTGAACACCAAACTTACTGACTTTGATCTTGGACTTCCAGAGCTCTGAGAGTTCAATTCTGATTAGTTATATACTACCCAGTCTCTGATATTTTGCTACAGCAGCACAGTTGATTTAAAATACAGAGATATATAAAGTCAGTTCCAATGGAAAGTGTGGAACTGTGTGGTACTGGAAGCAATTACCTTAACTTTGTTAATAATTTCCAATCGGTCTAATTAGATACTTGTAATATTTGGTATATTAACATAATGTTTGATCTACAAGGATGTGATAGTTGTAGAAAACTAAATTGTCTGGAATGATTTGCTTATGGAAATAATGGAAAGGACCAATAACTAATTTCCAGATTCAGAAAATATTATAAATTGTCATTTCCCTGTGTTTAGGAAATTGCTTCCGAAGACATTAATATAGAAATCCTCAAGTTATGTCATAAGAATATGAAATAAAGACATTCTTCCATCTTTCATTCTTATTTCAACCAACACCATTATCCCTTAATATAGATGATCCCTTTATTTATTCTATGTTCAGGACTTAATTCAGAATGTTCTTAAAGGCATAATAAAATTTGAATGATTCTTTCTAAACTATATTAGAAAAGTACTGAATAAGATATCTGATAGAAGGTCTTTCTAGGTGTTCCATGACCCTGTATTTAGCTTCAGGAAGTATCTGATTGAATCATTTTTGCAACATTAACTTGATGGCTTTGTGAGATTATACTAGGTCCATGATAAGTAGTCTTTACCAAAGCTGGGTGGGGACAGGTAGTTCATTGCTGATTGCTTATTGAAAAACAGTAACTGAGTACTATTTGATAAATAATGTTATTAATCAACATTAGAAATCAGGTACTATTCATATACCTCTGAGGAAATATAAAAGTTCTAGTGATCTTTTCATAATTTCCCTGAGCTAGAGGATTCCTGCACCTCACAATTGTGTTGTTCTTGTTGTTTTAGGAGAGAGAGAGGAAGAGCGTGAGAAAGAGGGAAAGAGAGAATCAACTTTATTTATCTGGCTTTTGTTTCTCTGTCACTCAGTTGTGTATGTGGTGCTGGGGTTTGAACCTGTGTCCCTGTGCATGCCAGGCAAGTGCTCCAACTGCTGAACCACAGATCCAGCCCCCACAACTGTGTTCTTTGAATCTGCTCATCCAACATCTAAAGTGGGGACCATTAGGAGCTGTAACTGACAATCACTAGGAGCTTGCTATGCTTTGCTCCTATTGTTACCTATTCTTTTTTAAAAGTTAGATAAAGTTGTTTAACTTGGCACGCTTATTAACTAATTGTGAAGGAACATGCTGTACAAACTAAGACTGCCATATCCTGCATTCTGGATAGTGTTTTGTTGCTCCTATTAAGCAAGGTATCTGAATGTATGTAATACATTTGATCACCAATCTCAAACCCCTTCTTGTTGGCATGTCAGGGTCCATAGTGCCTCACTATATAATTTCTCCTCAGTTTTAGAGTCAGTGAGGATTAAACCCAGGACCTTGAACATGCTAGTCAAGTGCTCTACAACTGAGCTACACTGCCAATCCAAGATAGATTTTAGTTTGTTTCAAACGAAGTATGATAGAAATTTGTAGATAAGGAGGAGATATTCGGGTTTCAACTTATAGAAACTGAACTAATAAAAAATAAACATTGTATTTTAAATGATGATTTTCAAGATATTAAATATTGGAAAATGAGATACAGATTATCCTAGAAAATGGGATTCAAAAAATTGAGCCCTATGGACGCTCAGATTATTAGTGCCTGAGAGATTTCAGGTGGCAATGCAGATAAGGAAACACAGGCAAAGCACGTGGGCTCTGCATTTGAGGAAACAGCTGAGCGTCTTGGTAAACCAAGTTGTCCATTTTTGAAAGCAGAGTATTTGAAAATAGATTTTGACTAGAAATAGAAGGCTGATGTCAAATATATCATTGACATGATCATACAATTTCTTATTTAGTGTTAATATGCTTATTACATTGTTTTTCTAATGTAAAGCCACTCTTGATTTCTTAAGATAAATCTCACTTTATCATGAAATATTATAATTATATATTGCTTTCTGTATAGTTGTTAAAATTTTATTAAGGCATTTTATATATATAAAATGCCTTAATAAAAATTTAAATATATATTTGTTGTTGTTATTGTTGTTGTTTGCAGGACTTTGTTTTTGGTATCAGAAGAACAAGCAATATGAAGTGGGAGTATTTCCATCCTTCCACTGCTCTGGAAGAATATTTTTAGAATCTGTATTATGATATATTTTTTTACTTAGCTATTTGGTTGAATTTGTGAGTGAAGTCATTAACCCCTAGAGATTTTTTTGGAAAAGTCTATACTTTGAAATACACAGATCATTCTGGTTATAAATTTTTTTAAAGTAGACTTAGAAAGCTTGTGTTTTCCAAATCAGTTGTGCATTTTATCGAAGTTGCAACTTTAACTTACATATTTATTAACTGTAGAATCTGTTGTCATGTCACTTTTCTTATTCCTAATATTGGTAATTTGGAGAATCTTCCCCCTGACCTTTCTCCTCTGACATTCCCATGTAAATATGTTATCTATTAGAGAGTCCTTCTTGTATCTTGGCAAGCTTGTTAACTAATTATGAAGGAACACGCTGTACAAACTAAGACTGCCATATTTTGCATTCCGGATAGAGTTTTGTAGCTCCTTTTAAGTAAGGTACCTGAATTATTAAATACATACCCTACTAAACAAAAGACAGGGAAGAGTGGCAATCTCATCCAATATTTAAAAAGGACCCTGCCTTACAGGAAACAGATCCATGTTAATGAGTCTTACAAATGATACTAGTTTAATAGCAGGTATAATTCTCATTGTTGTATCTTACAGCTATAAAAATCCTGGCCAAATTTTGAACAATGTTATCTCTTTGGCTTAAATATAAGGAATAGAATTTGTCATTATAGGACTAGAAAAATAGGGCATAAGAAAAATGAGACATTGACCTCTGAAAAGGGAAAATCAATTTAACAAGGAGATTGGTAGGCTTGGTATAAAATGAATTTGGGGATGAGTTTTCATTACCATCAAGTTCAAGACATATGTATAACTTCAAAAAGTTTCCTCCTGTCCCCTTTATTACTTGGGAGAGCGAAGAACACTTACAGTATCTACCTTGCTCATAAATTTTAAGTATATAATACAGTACTGCTATCTATTGATATCATGCTATAAAGTATATCTTTAGAATGGACTTATCTTGCAAATCTAGTAGTTTATTTTACCCTTCCTCTTTATTTGTTCTCCCTTTGACTGCCCTCTAATCTTTGATCATCATTTTCCACTCTCCTCTTATTCAGTCTCTGACAACAACTAATCTACTAATTTTAGATTCCATAAATATAAGACATTATAGTGTGTGTCTTTCTGAGTCTGGCTTATTTTACATAGCACAGTGTCCTCTGGATCCATTTATCTTGTTGAAAACTAAAGAGTTTTCTTTTTCAATACAGGGGATGAACCCAAGGCTTCATCCCTACAAATGAAGAGTTTTTTCACTGAGCTACATCCGCAGCCTGAATTTTTCTTTTTTTAAGATGGAATAATACTACATTGTGTGCTTATATCATGTTTTCCTTATCCATTATCTGTTGATGGATATAAAGTAAGAGCTACAATAATTTGTACTCTGCAAAGTGTTTTTATAGCTTCCATTAGGAAATGTGCCTGAATTATTAAATGCACACCAGTTTGCGTAGCTTGGCTGCTGTAAATAATGCTGCTGCAATAGACATTGGAATGCAGGTATCTTTTCAAGATCCTCACTTCAGTTCCTTTGGATATATATTTAAACATGTGACTTTAGGGTTATCTTATGCCTCTCCATTTCTTTCTTTCTTTTTTTAATTTATAGAGAACTTTCATAATGTTTTTATGTAATGACACTACCAATTTACAATCCTACCAAAAGTGTACTGGGATTTCCTTTCCTCCATATCCTTTCCAAAACTTATCTATATTTGTTAGAAAATAATGATCATTTAAACAGAGGTGAGATGGTTTCTCATTTTGATTTTTATTTCTCTAATACTTGATGATTAGTGACATTGGCCATCTTTTCATATAATCTGTTGCAAAGTCATATGTCACATGAGAAGTGTTTATTCAGGTCCCTTGCTCATTTCCTCATTTGTTTAATTGGAGCTTGGTTTTGCTATAGAATTGTGAGATGTCCTTACATATTTTGGATATTAATTTCTTATCAGATTTATATTTTGCAAATATTTCTCTTATTTTATGTGTTCCTTATCTATTTATTATTTCCTTTGCTGTGAAGAGTTGTATTTTGAAGTTATTTCACGTGATTTTTTTCTTTCGATGCTTCTATATATATATATATATATCACTTTTTGCTAGAAGAAAATATGGGAAGGAAAATTTTTTAAAGAGAGATGGACAGTGAGAAAGAGAGAGAGAGACAGAGAGTTTTTATTTTAATTTTTCATATGGCTTTTGTTGATCCAAGACTTCAATGTGTGCGTGGTGCTGGGGTTTGAGCTTGGGTACATGCCGGGCAAGTGCTGTAACCGCCGAACAATCGCTCCAGCCCCTGAAGGAATTCTTTGATGCCAGGATTTAGTTTAACAAATTAAAAATGGATATAAAATGAAAACATGTCTTGAACCAAGTGATGGAAGTGTTTTCTTCAAAAGATCTGAAATACAATATTCTCTACAATTGAACCAATCTGTGTCAAGCTGTCCAATCAGTCCTCCTACGTATGATTATCCCTGGATAATTAAATTATTTTTCTCCCAATCTTATTGCTACTAATGTGATTTTATTTAATTCTACTTGTCTATATTGAGTTTTCTTGTTAGGAAACTTTTTTACTGAAGGACTAAAATAGAGTCAAGGTCAAAATAAACTGTACTTGCTTGACAGAAACCAGTACTAGAACTATAAATTTTTCTGATACAGAAATATCAATAGGCAAACTTAGCTTCCTGGGGCAATTATAGAAACATGTAATTCAATTGTAAATGAGAGGCACTCATAGCACAATATGGGATAGCGGAATGAACAAAATTAGAAAGGGATTCGGAAAAAATTTGGAATTGGACCACATGGAATGAAATCCTATTTTAGCAATATATAGCTTAAAACTTGTCACAGCCCTCATATTTACAGACCACACAATAAATATCTATTCAACAACTACAGGATACACTTACTAGTACTAAACTACCGACTGCATCTACCTATTGGATACTGTGCATGTTACTAACTATGGTGAGAGTAAAAGTTGATATAAAAGGGCTCAGCGTATCATAGGAAAGCTAAAATTTGGCAGTCAGAAGTTGAAATGCTGACGATTAAGGAACAATATTTTACTAAATGATATATGTTGTTTGTCTATAAAGCTATGCAATAATATGTTAGAAGCTTGCTTGATATCATTTAAGTGACTTCAGTTCAATTGCTAATATTGATGTTGACCCACATAAGAAGCATCCAATTGGATGGACTGTTGGAGCAAACTAAAATCTGTACTTAACAATTTAAATTTATTTCTACATGCAATTCCCAGCAATCATTTTATGATGAAGTTTTAAGTTTGAATAACGGACTTGGTGGACTATGCCTGCCTTATATAGTAAATACTGTTTTGGGAGGGTAGGACAATTTTTGTAGGCTCTGGTATAAATCATCATAATCTTTAAAAAGTAAAATAAAACATACACAACTGGTGGATGTTGATAAGAAAGATATTGAGCCACGCAAAAGAAGAATGTATCAAAATTCAAATTTTCAAGATCCACATGTTGATTATACACTAGGTATTTTGGGAAATTTTAACAGGAAAGTCTAAAATGAGAACTGAATAATAACTCTCATATTATGAAACACTTAGAAAAGTAAGCTATGAAAGCTAATCAAATATTTGTGGGATTGGAGTGGTTGCTCAGCAGTAGAGTACCCAATTTTGAAACCCAGCACCACACACACACAACTAAGTGTTGTAATAACTAAAACCAGATGAAAAAGCAAATAAATAAAATTGATTCTTTCTGTCTCTTTCTCTCACTGTCTTTGTCTTTTTTAAAAAGTATTTGTAAAGCAGTTTATAGAATGAAGAATCCTTAAACATAGTTAATTAAGAATATATACCAACTGCATATTCAACTATGTATTATTGATATTGTTTACAAAGGCTATTTACCTTAAACCAACATTCTTATAAAATTTTTATTTCATAATATCATAACATTCATCATTGCTTTATTATATATACTGCTTTGGAATTATTGAATATACAGAAAATTGACAACTCAGAAATCAATAATGCAATGTAAATTTGTGGAAAATATGAAATGCAAGAATATTAACTTCAAAAGGAGCAATAATTGTGTGGAAATGAACTTAATCAAACCTTACTGAGAAATAGTGAAGAAAATAAAATCATGTTAGATACACTGTCAGGGGCAACCATAGGAAATGTAAAATATTATGCTGAAGACAAGATCAGAATAAGCCTGATAATGATTTATAAACATCAGGACATCAGAATAAAGATAATGTAACAGCTAATACACCTTAAATATGCTGTTTCCTAAAAGCGAAATTATGTATAATAGCCGTAGCTTTAATTTCAAATCCAGGGAGTTGAAAAATCTAGCATGGTAGCCACTTGCTGACTGCGATAGCACAGTGTCTCTGACTTGATGTCTCAGAACATCTGAGATCCGTTTTTTGTTGAGGTTGATGTTTGTTTTAAGGGACAGAAAGACAGTGAGAGAGAGAGAGAGAGAGAGACAGAGAATCAATTTTACTTAGTTTTTCACATGGCTTTCGTTGCTCCAACACTTCGTTGTGTACGTGGCGCTGAGGTTCCAAAAATCGTGGACTCACGCAAGCCAGGAATGTACTATAAGCATTTGAGCCACTGTTCCAGTCCCCTGAGATCTGTTTTGACTTATAGATCTTGGCTAGAAGCAGCTGGGCTGCAAGGAAACATGCTTCAGTCCTTTCTTTTAGCTGCTGGCCATCTTTGGTGCTCTTGGCTTACAGATGAATCAGCCTTATCTCTGCTTTCATGTTCATATGGTGTTCTGCCTGTGTGCTTGTTTATCTCTGTGTCCAAATCTTTCTTCTTTGTGAGGACTCCAGTTGTCTTCTAGATGTTTGCTCAAGGAAAATGAAAGCATAAAGCCATAGGGAAATTAATCAGATCTACTACACAGGTGACTATAACAGCCCTAGTCATAATACAATCACACACATATGCACACATACCTATCCACATGTATATAGGTACATACAGAGGCACAATGGAGCAATGACCGATGAAGATGAACAAACTATTGCTACACCCTGTAATATAGGTGAATTACAGAGTAATAATGCTGAAATGAAAGACATTAAATAGCAGACCGTATATATTGTGTAACCCTACTTATGCAAAGTTCTGCAGATTGCAAACTGATCTGTACTGATAGCAGTTGACTGAGAAAAGGGATGGCCAAAGGAATATCGGGAGGGGAATGTGGGAATGTGGGAGAAACACAAGGAAACATTCATGGGTGATGTCCAATATTGTTATGTTTGGGAAGATGTTTCACAGGTATATTCATGTTTCAAAAATACATCAAATTATGCTGTTTAACTGCATGCATTTTTTATGTCAGTGTTATGTCAGTAGGTTTTTAATGAAATGATTAGTAATAGTAAAATTAATAGCAATGTATTATTATAGTTAATATAGTTAATAAATTAATAAAAAGGACTCTATGAAATTTTAAAAAGTGCATCTAATTTACTTTTATCTAAAAGACATTAGGAGTTTGAGGCAAATATACCATCAGTTCTCAAATTCTTCCATAACTATTACAATTATCATTTTATCAAAAATTAATTTCCATGTTCTGGAGCAGTGGCTCAGCTGTTTCGGCGCCTGCCTGGCAAGCACGAGAACCCAGGTTCAAACCCCAGCACCACATACATAACTGAGTATTGGAGCAGCTAAGGTCATGTGAAAAACTAAAATAATGTTATTTCTCTCTTTCTCTATCTCTCTCACTGTCCCTCTCTCTTTAAAAAAATTTCCACTGTTTATTTTATTTATTCTTTTTACTTAATCATAGTTTATTTTCTTAGTATTTTTATTTATTGTTCATGTTCAAACACACTTGATACATTTCAGAAAATTATCTCTTCCTTTTCACTGTTCTTAGTAACTGTTCCAGTTTTTTCTATTTTCTTGATTTTTTTAAAATTTTATTTTTAAGAAGAAAAATTATATATATTTATGATCTATACCATGATCATTTCATATACATATGTTTATATTTTATATACATATGTGTATATATTTCACATATATACACACATGTTAATATTTCATACACACCCACACACATACACACACACAGAGTGAAATGGCTAAATCAATCTTTTTGTTTATTTATCGGTATGAGGAATTGACCTTGGGTGAGCTTCACCAGTGAGCCGTGTCCCCAGTCCCCTGACTTTTTTTTTTTTCCTTCCTGAGGCAGGGTCTTTCTAAGTTGCGAAAGCTGGCTTTGGCTTTGAAATAGCAATCTGATCCTCCTGCCTCAGCCTGCAGAGGTGCTGAGATTACAGGTGAGCCCCACACCACCTAGCTAAATTAAGCTTTTCAACAAATGCATTCCCTTCACGTACTTAGCACTTCTTTTTTTTAATTTGTAGTAAGCATC
Source organism: Aplodontia rufa (assembly GCA_004027875.1). Taxonomy (NCBI): domain Eukaryota; kingdom Metazoa; phylum Chordata; class Mammalia; order Rodentia; family Aplodontiidae; genus Aplodontia; species Aplodontia rufa. The sequence continues at coordinate 34,454 of PVKS010011231.1, forward strand.
CTTAAAATCTGTTCTTCAAATCTACTCTTTTCAATGATCCACTGTATTGTTTTTAGATTTTATAATTTATTTGCATATTTAAAAATTGTTCATTCCGATAATTAAAACCATTTGGAAAAAAGAAACAGCACTATGATTAAACTGCATTTTCCAGGCTGCAGAACACCTTATACCAACGTGGGTTTTATTCTGTACTTCACCATCTTCCAACCCAGCTTCTTCCCAATGAGCAACTTCTTTTCCTTGCATGGGTAGTAAGGAGAGGCAGGTGTGGCCTTCCTTTTTAGTGCTTTTCAATTTTTTGATATGAAATGGGACAGCACTGTCATTTAAACTTGATCCAGCATCTCTGCATCTTACAAAGTTAAACATCTAAAAGAAGTAAAATAGGAGGGCAGTGCTTGTCGAATGAAGAGTATATTGGTATGCATGCCTAATTACGATTCACCTACCTGCCTGTTTCTCCTGCTAAACAAGCAGGCAGAGATTTTTTTCTCTTGCATTTCTGCCTTCTTCAGTTTCTGCTTAATGAATTTGTCTATCTCAGCCATATCAGATTTGTCTGACTTTGTTTCCTAGGAAGAAGAATGACACGTGTGAGCCTGCCCAGTCCCAATGTACTGTTATTAACAACAGCCAGTGTGAAGTACAATAGATGCCTTGAACTTATTCTTCTTGACTAAATAAATTTTGTGTCCTTTGTGCACATCTCCTTGAACCTCTGTCCTCCCAGACTCCATTTCCTATTATGTTCAACTTCTGCAGATTCCACACATAAAGGAGTTTATGTTATTTTACTTTTCTGTGTCTGGCTTATTCCTCCAGTTTCATCCTCTTTATCACAATGATAGGATTTTCTTTTCTTTTTTCTTCATGCTGAGTAGTATTCTATTATATACATAACATTTTCTTTATTCCTCCATTAATATATATTTAGGCTGATTGCATATCTTAACTATTGAGAATAATACTACTGGGAACACAGGAATGAAGATATTTCTTCAAAATATTCATTTCATATCTTTGGAAATTATACCCAGGAGTGAGATTGCTAGGACACATAGTAATTCTACTCTTTTTTTTTTTTTTTGATGAGTCTTCATCCTATTTTCCATATTGACAATACTAATTCATGCTCCCACCAGAAGTTTACAAGGATTCCATTTTCTCTAATCCTCACAAACAGATATCTTTTGTCACTTTTGATGATGATCATTTTAACAAATAAGATGTGTCATCTCATTATGATTATAATTTGCATCCTCCTGATAGTAATGATGAACATTTTTTCATATACCCCTTGGCCATTTATATATCTTCTTTCAATAAACATCTTTTCACACATATTGCCCATTTTTAAATCTGGTTATTTCTTCTTTCACTCCTGAGTTTGAGTTTCCTAAATGTTTTCTCTATATCATTATCAAATTTATAGTGTGGAAATATGTTCTCCCATTCCATAAATTTTCTCTTTACTACATCGATAACATTCTTGACACTCCAGAAACTAGTTTTACCTAATCTCATTTGTCTTCCTTTCACTTTTGTTGCCTGTGGTTTTGAGATCCAGCCCAAAAACCTCTGCCTAGACCTACGTTATGGAACATTTTTCTTATGTTTTCTTCCAGTAGTTTAACAGTTTCAGGTTTTATATTTAAGCCTTAAATACACTTTGAGTAGATTTTCATACATGATATGAAGTGAGGATCAAATTTTATTCTTTGGCATGTGTACACCTACTGTTCCCAGTATCATTTATCAAATAAAGTTTCTCTCCTCCACTGTGTTTTCTTGGCATTGTTTTCAAAACTCCGTTGACTGTAAATGTGTGAATTTGTTCTGGGTCTCTCTATTCAAGGCAATCCATTTATGTATCTGTATTTATGTCGGTATCATAGTGTACTTGGTTTCTTTATTTTTGGTAATTATTTACTGCATCTTTTCAGAGACTTAAATTTTAATGTATTTCAGATGTTTCTATGGTAATTTTTATAATTGTTTTCACATCAAATGTGAGAGTGGGAATCCTATTATTTCTCCTAAAGACAGTGATTTTTTCTTTAAGGATATAATATTTAACTGAACTTTAGAAAAATTGCAAAAAAAGGTTGAAAGCAATGTCTTTCACATTCATTTTGAATTCCCAAAATTAATGTATTATATTCCTGGAGCTGTATTACCATCTGACCACTTAGTACACAAATATATTTTTAAATGTTGCATCAGTAAAGTCAGTAATACTCATGAATGTGGAAAACAAAGTTAAGCATTATAATACAATGAAGATCAATACCATATTACCATTTCTGGGAAAATGACTCTGCTAAGGAAAAAGCTTTCCAGAAGTTAGTGTGTAATACTTATTTAACATAGTAATATTTTCCCAGTATTTTGTGGTCACTCATTGTGAGGTGTCAGAAGAAATCATCATGCTATGTCCCAGCAATGACTTGACCAACATAATCATTAAAAACCAAGTACACAATGACTCTATTGTAATGACACTCAGTAAAAACATTTTATTTTGTTACAAACACAAGATACAAAATCAGTCATTTCTTTTACCCATTACAGAGTGCTACACAGTTCCTCTTAAAATTAATCTACAATTTATTCTGGATTATCACATATTTTATGAACAATGGATTATTTTAGTAGGCCCCTCTAATGATAACATTTAGGTGATTTTCCCCATCATGTAGGGGTTATAAACTTGTGGATTTGTTATTTACTCCACATATTAAAATTGTCACACTGTTTTTCATTTTTGTTTCAAATGATATTAAATTTATGTAGTGGAAATCCCTTAGAGCTCTCTTGTGGATATTCATTCTATATATTGATATTATTTTCTTTCAAAAATACATATGCTAGTGACTTAGAATCAATTATTTCTTCAAATAACTGTTTTCCTTTAGTGAAAGTAAGACTTACAGATTAAGTGTGACTATCACCACTAAAATTTATCAATTATAGTATAGAAATATAAAGATGTAGATAAGAATATAGATAATGGATATAAATAGGGATACAGATACTGCTAAGGATTTGGATGTTGCTTCTATCTGCTGTGCTCTTCCGCCATGATAGTCCACCTCACCTCCAGCCCCAGGAATGGAGATGGCCATCTATGGACTAAGACCTCTGAAACTATGAGCTCTCAAATAAACTTTTCATCTAAAAATTTTTCTTGTTGGATCTTTTAGTCACAACAGTGTAAAGCTGACTAAAACATATATATATATATATATATATATATATTCCTCTTTGTATGTACGTACATAATGTATATTTAAAATATCAGTGTTATGTAAAGAATTTACTATTTTTCAGTGTATATATAAAACTTCATTTTATGGATATAACATAGTTTATTAAATCATCTCCAGTGATAAGAGATAAATATCTAAATTGTTACTATAAAAGCAGTACCATTACGATTAATCTTGAATATAAATTATTTTGTATTTGTTCAGATATATTATTTAGATTTCTAGAAGTGATACATGCATATGTAATCATTTAAGGTTTTACCAAATTGAATTCCAAATTATATATTGTATTTTTATATATTTAACTAGATATCTTATATTTTAACTAGAGTACCATTTTTACATTTTTAACTAGAAAAATATGAAGGTCATTTTTTATTTTTGTTTGTTAATGGTAGGGTGCCTAAGGTTTTCTGCAAAGTAAGTAAGTGTTCTCCCACTGAATGGTGCAAACACAAGTCCCTGAGAGTCCGTCTTTAATACTGCCATGGCAATAGTAAACTCAAAGTTTTAGATCTTTCCTAATCTAATATTTGAGAATTGGTATTTCAGTTTATTTCACTCTTTACAAATAGTAAGTGAAGATGGCTATTGTTTCATATGTTGTGCTTCTTACAAAAGTTAAAACACATTAAAAGATAAACCTAACTATAGAAATAAAAATCTGTTAAAACTGCAGTAATTCTCCCATAATTGGAAAACATTTTTTGTAGAATTACTGGAAAATGATAATATTGCTAAAGCTTTGGAAAAAGTAACATATTATTACAATTATTAAATTTATTTTTAGTCCATTTATTCTCAGTTCTCTTGAAATTTATTGCTGGAGGACACCTCAGTAATTGTCTCATTCTTGACTCTCAAATCTTGCCCATTCCCCATTAAAATCACCATAAAATTTTTTAATAGTACCAGTGTCAGAGGCTTGCACAGAAAATTTTCATTAGTAAGTTTTAGGGGCAGACCACAGTATACATCAGTATTCTTTTTAAAATAAAAAGAGTGATTTTAATGTCAGGGAGGCTTAAGCATCATTAATTAATTAATTAATTAAATACCCATATTTTTCAGTTGTCTTGCTCAATGTAAATTTTTTAAATTGATATTTTTACAGTCTAAGAAAATACATGATTTTAATTATAGAGCTTAATAGATCTTATGTAGAAAATCTCCAGTTAAAATATAGAAAATTTCCATCACTCAAAAAATATCATTTTTCTTATCCCAATTTTTCCACCTTTTGGCAATGATTATAATAGTCATTACATGTAATAGAACATATTATATAATATATACATAGATAGATATATATTACATATAATAGTACAGTATCAAAACCATGAAATTGATATTGATATAATACACAGCATTGATTCTTGTTTCATGCTTTTTCTTGCACCCAAGTGTGTGTGCGTGTGTGTGTGTGAAATTTGAGTTGGCATAATTACCAACATCACGAAGATGTTGTAACGCTGGTCATTGAATATGGAACATATGTATTAAACTTTGTAGTATATCAATACAAAGTTTGAAGAAATCTTTCAAGAATACAAAAAGACCTACATATCAATTTCAAAACATTAAGAACAAATCATGGCAAAAGAGAAAAAATATAGGCCAATTTTGGCAGTTGAGCTTCACTTACAGGGTAATTGAACACTAAAATAAAAATAATCAGATTCTTCCATTTATACAATTTCATAAAAATCTTTACCTCCTTGGGATAAATGGACAATAATAACTTATTTGCTATCCTACATTTCAGGAAAAAAATGTTTTAAGGTTTTGTATTGAAAAATAAGGTCGACATTTGTTATGCCATTTGGGAAACTGGTCCAAAATATTTATAAGATAGCACATGAGAACTGCTTTAATGACATGACCTCGAGAACTTAAATACAATTTATATTTCAAGATTTCTAATTAACCATTTTTTATTTTAAAAAATGCTGGGAAGTACATTTTTTCTCATAAAATCTTCCTTTCATTTTATAATACAATTTGACACAAAAAGAGAAATTACACACAAAAAATGTCCTGCTATGTCTCCACAGACCAAAATGATTTGATTCATCTCGATCTAGGTGGCCTTGGGAGGATACTGATGCTTGTAAGTGCATTTTCTAGTGTTTTAATGATATAGTTCTAAATATTCTGTTAATTTAAGATCACTTTATAATCTAGTAGAAAGCATATTAGTCCAGAATATGGAGGCTTAAAACAAATCCACGTGTTGGGTTAAACAAATTGTTCACTAATGTTCATATTCAATATTTGCTGAGTAGTCCTCGATGATAGTTCTATATGCTAGTTACTCTTGTTGGTTAATCTCAAATTTTAAACCAATGTTGAGTTGAAGTGTCAAATTTTTTAATGAAATTACACTCCTTAATAGAGGAAAACTAATAAGAGTTTCAGAATCAGAACAAGTTATTGAAATAAAAGGAGCACAAAGAAATGAATGTTTACTGGATGTATAATCAAGTTAACAAAATTAGTATGTATAAGCATGTGTATATATATACTATACACATATATATATTAAAAAGGAAGGCAAATGGTGTGTAAAACTTTTTTAGTTACTGAAAATTTTAAGAGCAATCAAAAAAGCTAAAGACTCACAAAAGAATATTGGATCATGATAATGCAACAGAAAGTATGTCTTATGTCTATTAAAAATTTTTATTTATAGCTGGCATAGCTGCTGTTTATCTGCTTGGTGTGGTAATGAATATGGGAGCATATGTCATATTTAATCATTCTAGAACTAAGCAGATATGTAGCAGAAGAGATATGCACATTAAAAAATAATTGCTGTACACTGAAATAACTAGTGTACTGGAGAAGAATTTTCAAATTGTAAAGTGGGCAAAGATATGGAAAATATAATCCTTAAATATTGAGAAAATGCAGCACCTGGGCTACCTCTTGCACAAATCCTGGACATGTGAATCAGCAAGGCCTTTTCTCTTCCTCTTGGATCCAAGAGGAACTAAATACTACTTTTCTGAAGTGTTGTCAGAATCAATGCTAGCTAATTAAGTTGAGATCTTCTGTGAAGAGCTTTACATGTTACTCAGTTGAGATATTTTGACTGAATCTTTACTGGGTTAGATAAAGCTTTCCTTGCTAATCTCATCAACTCCAGAAGCCGAGGCAGGAGGATCCCACATTTGAAGTCAGTTTTTAACAATTTAGGGATACTACTCTGTCTCAAAAAAAAAAAAAAAATGAAATAAAAGGACTGGAGATGTAAGACAGTATCAAGTACCACTGAGTTCAATCCCTTGTATCACACAAAAAATGTTTCCTCTTCATTCTAAATTCACTACTCCCTAAAATATGCATATCTTCTACATCTGTGGAAGAATGGAACTGACTAGGTATGTGCTACAAATTATCTGTAGGTGACAGAGTGATTCATAGGAGCAGAGGTGTTTCTAAGTAGTGTGACCCATGAATGAGTCGCTCTACTAAATTCATTAAAGTGCTTTTACTACAGCTGGTAATTGTGAATGTTGACTCAGAATTCACACAGCTCCATAATTCTGGAGAAGTACAGAGTATGATCTATGGAAATGTGCAAACTTATGCTCTCCCAGCTACTCATTCTTTTTCACATCTTCCACTCACTGTGATCTCTCCACTATAGGAAGGAGAACAAAACTTCCTTCTCAAACTTTTATTTGACGTTGAATTTTTGGACTTGTACCTTAAAAAAATTTGCATGTTTTCTGCCATATGTGGAAGCTAAAAGTGGATGAAAGTAGTAAAAAAAAAGAAGTCTCAGGAAAAGAGAAGGGAAGTCAATAGAATACAGGAATGGAGTGAGAGGGAAGAAGGACAAGAAAGGATAGGGAAGCACTGGGGAACAAAATCTGATAAATTATGCTATGTCAATGTACAAATACACCACAATGAATCTGCTTTTATATATAGTTACAATGCACTGAATTAAAACAATTATCATTACAATAGGAGAGACATTATATATAGAAAAGGGATCAGGGAGAGGAAAAAGGAAGGTACTGGTGAATAAGATTGATTAAATTACGTAATGTTCATGTATGAATACGGCATAATGAATCCCACTATTATATGTACTTATAATGGAATGATTAAAAAGAAGATGCCATAAAAAGTATTTGTGTATAATTGTCAAAGCATCTGTATCTTTTGTTTTCACGTTCATGTTGACAAATGCCATATCCCCTTGTTCCAAAACAGTTAAAAGCCCTTTGAAACATAAAATAAAAGTTACAGATGGTCTAGAATGACTAGATTTTGAAAATAATCAGCTTCTATAATGCTGGTAAGTAAAAAGTAAAGAGTTTATATCCATAGTGTAACCAATGTATTTATTGTCATTATATTGCTATTTCTAAAGGGAGAGATTTTTCATTATAAAAGTAAAACATAAATTATTGATTTCCATACAGGTGATGTGAAACATTTCTTTAATCTCTCTCAGGTGGTCTAGAAAAAAGAAATGCTTCACAAAGTGCAGGTACAAAGAAAAGAATTGCAGAACTAAGCAAACATGAAGGGCAACATACAAAGCAGCAACCAATATAATTCAGAAAATATTTTGAGAATAAGTAAATAAATATGGGAGGTGGGGCAAAGGAAGTCTGCATCCAGCAAACAAAGATAGACAGACATGTTAAATCTGTTAGCCTTTACCATAGAAATCTAAGAAAGATACATTATTTATTGAGGCCAAGGGGGCTAAATGCGCCACTCAAAATCACAAAGATGATAAATTGATTAGGCTAAGGTAGGTAATTACATGCCTTTGCGTACTACACTTAAATTCAATCCCAGTGAGGAACATTTGCAAAAAAAAATTGAAGGAGGCACAAGAGAATATCAAGAGATCATAATGAAGAAAATACAAAACAGGATAGGGTAGAGACTTGGCTACATGCTATAAAATTTCCTAACGAGAAGAGAAAGTTTACAGGATAATGCGATCCTGCTACAGAGCTTGTATTGCATATGCATGAAGATAAGCAGCTTCATCATTTTATGTATTTATGACTAGGATAATTATCCAGAAAAATTCACATAGGTCTTATTCCTGATTGAAAATATACATAATCTCTATCGTCTGTGCTTGTAAAATGAATAAATCCCTAGACAAGATAGAAGGATGATGTACACTCCACTTAACAATGACAATTACTTTCTGCTCCTTGTTAGGTAAAAAGCTTTTTCACAAGATGTACCTCAGTAAGTTTTTTTTTTCCCGTTAACATCACTACATATCATATACTTCTGAATTTTGAAAAAATTCCTCCCCAAATTTTTTGGAATGTAGATATTAGAATGTAGAAAATACTTCACCATAGTAATAATGATATTTTTTCATGTTCTCAAACTTTCTCTCCAAACATTATTTATTCCATAATGCAGTGATGTAACTGAAAACAGCTTTTATGCAATATAACTAATTAGGCAAAGCAGAAAACAATAAAATATAAAAAGTCAATTTAAATTTATTTTTGGTGATCTGCAAAATAAGGATTAGGAGAAAGTGCTTTTACAGTTATAGAAGGAATTTTTTGGTCATTTTAAAGACTTTCAATGTACTATTATTTCATTTTCTGGATTTCAAGTATTAAAAATATGAAAAACTATAATCATTCATTTTATGCTGCTTTGTTATAAATCCTATGTGAAGGACTTCCATAGGATCTTAGCAGAATTATTTGACATTTTCTAGCATGGCTGAGATTACCCAATGATTCATGTCATTGTACTCAAAATAGAAATAATATTCAGACATGAAACAAAGAAAACGAGTTCAGAAATATGCTTCTATTCTGTAATGATTAAAAATAACATTTCTGTGCTAAAAGTTTTCTTGGCAGCTGCTTCTAAATTCTTACTAATTAGAATAACAAGTCCAGTGCAGAAATTGAAAAAGTACAGCAGTAATATTTGCGGTATAAATTCTACCTGATAAAAACAAGGATGATAGAGGGGAGTAAATTGTCTCTCATATCTCTTGTTGTAAGAAAAACCCATTTCTATTAATTGTCACAGAATACCAATGGCATTTAGAGATAGGACTCACAGGTTTCTTTACACCTGACTACTAAAATGCCAAGTAGTGTTCTCTAGAGGTTTGGTATTAATATTCCTTTCCATGAGATATAGCACTCTCATGGAATTGAGGGTTGTGGTTGTTGCTTTTTCTCCCTTGCATTTTCAAGTAGGCCCCACAAAAATTTAAAAGTAACAGTATATTACTGACCTTTTTTTGTTTTTTTTTGTTTTTTTACTTTCTCCTCTACCCTCATTTGTATAGGTTAGGAAAGGTTTTCACTTTGAAGAATCATGCCTGATTGAAAGTGTTCATTATCTGTTAGAGGAAAATTGTCTGCTATACTTTGAAACTCCTGTAATTGGTGATTTATGGTGATTTTTTTGTTTGGTTATTTTGGGCTGTTATTCTCAGACTTTATCTCATTTTTATCAATTATACTTTAAAATGGAAGAAAATCAATTGTGTGATAGCTTTCTCCATTTATTTGACAAGAAAACTACAGGTTTTGAGATGGGAGGGGGTATTGATATTTTCTTTCCCTTTTGTCTACCTCTCTATACAGAGGAGCAGGAATGTTAATGTAAACCAGCAACACAGCCTTGCCATGACTAGGCAATGGAAGCCATTGTGAGAGGGGCATATGAAAAAAGAGAAAACACTGAACTCCTGAGGATTAGCTCAGGAGGATCATAGCAGGCATCATTGTGACCACTGTGGTTAAAATACACCACAAGTCTGTGTGCCTTTTATTGCAATGGACCCTTGTTCTGGGAATCCAAAAATTAAACTATGAAGTCCCCCTCATGTAGAATATGGGGAATGAGCCAAGCTACTTGCATTTGTCTATAATCTAGGCAAATGTGATCCTTTTCATGAAACCATTCATTAATGTTGGGAGTTCCTGGTGAAATGGTAATTCAGTAGCTATAATGTATGTTTGCCTGGCCTTGTCTTCTCTGTCTACAAATTACTGGATGAAGAGAGTGGATGTCATCATAATAGATATCTAATTGAGGACATAGGGTGGCTAATTTATTCCTGTTCTCCCACAACATTCCTGGTTGTAACACTGATATCCCTCCATCTTAGGGATACTGAGCAGTCGATTAATCTAGCATTGAAGATCCTCTGTATGAGTCATCTGTCTTATCCTTCTATTTAGACCTAAGAAGTTACTATAAATATATTAAAATATGAATTAATTTCTGGACCTGAATTGGAAGGAATGAGCATACTGCATCTTATTTCTCAAACAAACTGAAATTAATAATCTTGTACTAAAACACACAGAAGAACTAATACAATTCTGAGGGTAGATAAAAGCAGTCAGGGTAGGTAAGAACCTCAGGAAGTAAGGAACAACCAGTCAGTGTTAATTAATTAATTAATAGCTTTATCTCTTTTTTTTTTCTTGGTCTGTTTGCAGGACTAATAAGAAGAATAAAACACACAACTAAACTTTATCCAGAGAATCAAAAAACAATGTGTTTCATGCCATCCTTATATACATACAGATGTCAAATCTTGAAGAATACAAACCTATCTACTCTTTTTTTAAATAAGAGTTGACTAGTTTTACAATCTTAAATGCGTATGAAATAAAAATGTGCTATGCATTTGATCATAAACCATAGTTACTCCCACATTGCCCATACTGTAGTCTTTTGATTCTTCTATGTTATCCCCTAACAAATATAATTGACTATAAGTTTATACGTATACATTCGTGAATTTTACAGAATTAAATGATTGCAAACATAATATTTGACTTCTCAGAGGGGTAAAAGGTATGCTATATTGTTGGTTGTCTCCCTATATCCCTCTTATCTTCCCTCCCTCTCCCTTCCCCCTGCCTCTCCTTCCCTCCTCACTCTTTACATGACTATGTTTCCCTTAGATTATGTGTTGCTGTGATCTTGGGTGTAGTACATGAATTTGACTACCTTTCACTCACAACTGGGTTTAGTTCCAGCCTCCACAAATGCCTAAAAACATTCAACCCTTGACTCTCTGGGTTTGGCTAATTTCACTTAGCATGATTTCTTCCTGGCCATCTGCTTACCTTCAAAGGCTGCAATATCATTGTTTCTAATAGTCAAGTAGAACTCCATGATACACACACACACACACACACACACACACACCACAGCTTTTGGAGTGAGAGGTATCTGGGTTGATTCCATAATTTAGCTATTGGACTGAGCCACTATGAACATTTCATAATTTAGCTATTGTATTTAGCTATTGTATTGAGCTGCTATGAACATTGATTTTGGGGTATCACTGTAATGTGCTGATTTTAACTTCTCTGGAAGAAAACCCTGAAGAGGAAGAGCTGGGTTGTATGGTGGATCCATCCCTAAGTTTTTTAAGAGTTTCCACACTGCTTTCCAGAGCAGCTGTACCAGTCTGCAGTGCCACCAACAGTGTGCTAGTGTTCCCATCTCCCCACAGCCCTCCAGCATCTGTTATTGTTTATATTCTTCATCTTTGTTGATCTGACTGGAGTGAAGTGAAATCTTAATGCAATTTTGATTTGCATTTCTCTAATTACTAGTGATTTAGAACACTTTCTCATGTATTCTTTGGCTTGCTCAATATCCTCTACTGCGAAGTTTCTGTTTAGCTCTCTGAATATCTATGATTTTTGACCTAAGTTGAGTGACTGGGAGAAAGGCAAAGTACCCCTACTAGCAGGAAAGGTAGCCCTCAGGGGACAGATCTCTCTCACTATTCTACACTGAGCAAGTGCCTTTCAAGAGAAAGAGAACTCCTCACTCTCAACCAATAAGGTAGAAACAGATTCTGGGGAATTGAACTTTGTCAAGAGTGAGGAAAAGCTAAACCTTTAAGTTTATACAGAGAACATGAAGGTGTACATCACTGGGAAATATACATGGGACTTAGGAAGGATCACAAGAGGGAGAAAGCTGGAGAAAGGAGGCTTCCGATTTAAAGCCCAGTGTGTTAATATCAATATTCACCCAACAGTTGCACATGCTTAAAAATGATTTGAATTGGCTGGCATGAAAAAGTCTGTGAATATTGACATACAGCTTAAAAACTAATGCTCAGTTTTTGACTTTTTGCAATAGATGTGAATACTATATCACAATGAGGAAAGGAAGTAAAGAAATCTGTTGATTATAAATTTTATATATTTTACTTAAACTGGCAAAATATTGACTTTGTATTATTTATATAAATTTTAAATGAGTATATTATGATTCCTAAAAGAAGCCAAAAACAACATTTTATTTTTATTTTTTTATTAGTGCATTATAGTTTTACATAATGATGGGATTAGTTGTCACACATTCCTAATGTACACAATTCAGCAATATAATTTGTTCAATACCCACCACACCCCTCTACCTCCCTCCTGCCATCCCCTGAACCCTTATTTTTCTTCTGGGTCCTGTATTTTTCCTAAAAAAATCCAAGTACAGTGACACAATTCTTAGACCTTTGAAGAATATATACAGTGACATACTTATAAATGCTTGGGATGTACCTTGCTTTATCTCAGTTATTTTTCGAAATATTTCACAGTAGGATTAAATATTTACATTTATATATAGTCATGCAATATAGCTTGTTCAAATATCTTATGCAGTATCTTGTAAATGTAGCTTATAACATTTTTCTCTATGGATCTAATACATGAGTTTGTCCACTCCCATGCCTGGATTTAGGTACAGCCTCCACAAATAAGGGAAAATATTTGGCCCTTGACTCTCTGGGTTTGGCTAACTTCGCTCAGTATGATTTCTTCCAATGCTACCCATTTACCTTCAAAAGATACAATATCATTGTTTCTAGTAGCTGAGTATAACTTCATTGTGTGTATATATATGTAGAGAGAGAGAGGGAGAGAGCAGAGCTTTTAAATTAGGGTTGGTTCCATAATTTAGCTACTGTAAGCTGAGCTAAAGTTGTAAATTGTAAATTTATTGTAAATTGAGCTAAAACAACATTTTAAAAATTTGTTAAAATTTTGGGTTGGAGCAGTGGCTTAGTGGTTACAGTGCTTGTCTGGCATGCACAAGGATGTGGGTTTGAACCCCAGTACCACGTATACAATGAAGTGTTGGAGCCACTAAAACCCCATGAAAAAACTAAATAGAAATTGATTCTCTCTCTCTCTCTCTCACTGTCACTCTGTCTCTTAAAAAATTGTCAAAAGTTGAGATACATTAAAATATAAATTTGCAAAAAATACAAATATTATAAAACCAAGAGTAGTAATATAAAAATGGAACAAAAACAAAATATGTAACAATAAATATATAATAAAGAACTCACTACATCTTATTAATTATTAAATTAAATGATCCAAAAGCACAAATGTCAGTTATTGAATGGAAGTAAGGTTTCAAGTCAATCATTTGAAAACTGTCAAATTTGGGAGCTTCTTAATGCCTAATTTGAAAATGTATTATAAAGTGTGATGGTGTCTGAAAAGGATATGTATGAAACAGAATGGAAAATTCAGAAATTTGTCTGCGCAAATATGTTGCCTGATTCTTGACAAATCAGAGGAATAAAGCAGTCTTTTTAAAACATAGTATTGGAACAAGGAGATATTCATATTCAAAAGAAGAGGCATCAACCTGTTCCTCAGACTGTATAAAACTGACCAAAACCAGATCATAAACCTACAAAATGTAAAATTATAAAGCTTGAAGGAAAACCTAGAAGAAGGTGTTTTCAAACTTATGTTAAACCAAAAGTTCTCAGATACAACACACAATGGAAAGACATAAACAAACCACCACAGATAATGGATTAGACTTTATCAAATATTAAAATCCTTAGCTCCATAAAGAATAATTTAAGAGAATTACAAAGCAAGTCATGAGTAGAGAGAATCTTTGCAAAATGCATTTTACACAAATATTCTTATCCTAAATTTCTGAGAAAGCTCACAGTAAGTACAGTTAATTCTGGTTATGCAGGTAGCCTTGTTTTATAAATTTACAACACTAAACTAGGGAATGTAGAGCATTGCTCCTAACGGAAATTTAGGTTTAGTTTTCAGCAAGTCTACGGTTGAAACATTTTCATTAACGACTCAATATACAATTTCCATTTAAAACCACTGTATTTCTTATTTTTATTTTTCACTTTTTATTAATATGTAAATTAATATGGTTCAGTGTGATGTGAACACTGAATAGAGAGTGTTCTAATAAAATTCAACCTTCTTTTAACCATGCTTCTCCCCCAAATCCTCCCCAGCTGTATTAATCATTATTCTAGATTCAGGTGGACTATCTTCAAATTCTACATATGAGAGAGAATATTTTGCATACCTTGTGCTTCATGTATTTATTTTATTGAAACACTTTCACTACATTCCCCAGACCAGTCTCACTTATGAGTTCAAGTTATCTTTCTGCCTCAGTCTCAATGCTGGAACAACAGGTGTGTGTCACCTTATCCTGCTAAAAGGCACTTTACATAATATATTTTTTTGGATCATTAACATTGAATTAATGGTCAACAGAACCTCATGCCTGATCAAAACTTATCTAGCACATCTAAGCTCTCAGCAAGGAACATCACAGACTCCTCTTACCCATCATGACCATGTGGGTCTGAAGTACTATATTTGAGGTCCATTTCAGTTGGTGAAATCACCAACAAAAAGCACAAAAATCTAAAACCTTGCACTACCTAGACTCCTGAAGGAACTTCATAATATCGAAGCTGCAACAATATAGCAATTTGTCTTGTGCTGCCTCAATTGGGAACACATTCAATGAATGACTCAAATTGTTCAATTCTTCAGACATGTTCACGTCTGTGCATGACCCTAAATATTTATCTGAAGGTAACAAACAAATTTTAGTAAGTAAGCAACATTACTAATATAGGATTTGTGAATAATGGGAATTGATTATAATGTAACCCAGAAATAATATTGGCAAAAGACTTGTAGAGACTACACCAAAAAAAGGGCAAATAAATGTATGAAAAAATGTTCAACTGCAACTGCCTTTGTCATCTGAAAATGAAAAAATAAATTCAAAATTAGATGTCAATTACATACCAATTTTGAAGAGGCTATTTGTTTAAAAAAAAATACAGAAATATCCAGAGCTGCTGAGAATTGAGAACAATAGAAATTCTTATATATTGCCAGAAGAAGTGCAAAGTATTTCCAATACTTTGGAAAACACCTTGGTGGGATTTTTGTTTGTTTGCTTGCTTATTTTCTTGTTTGTTTCATTTATACATAACAGAATATATTGCAGTTTTCTATTACCACCATAACAAACTACCTAAATTTGTTTTGTTTTGTTTTTGGCTTAAAAAAAAAAACAAAAAATTATCTTACACTTCTCTAGGTTCAGAGGTCCAAGTTGATTCAAATGGTTTCTTTATTTCATTTTCCTAAGGATGAAATCCCAAGGTCAACCAGATAGACTCTTATTGGAGATAATCAAAGAGAACCTACTACCAAGCTTATTTAAGTGTTATTAGACTCTAGGTGCTAGGCTCCATTTGCTTGGTGATTGCCAGATGGGGATGCCCTTAGCTTCTAGAGGCCTCATCATAGCCCATGAACGTGGGGCTGTCCTTCTCAGTGCCTGCAACAATCAACACAGCACTCCTCAGGCTTGGATCTTTTGTCAAAATTCTTTCTTCTTGCTTTCGGGTAGAAAAACTGTGTTTTAAGGGCTCATGTAATTATAATGAACCTATTCAGATTCTCCAGAATGATCTCCTAGGTTTGAAGTTTATATTGTTAGTTGCAAACACCAAGAATATTTAGCCAAACAAAGAAAATTATACTCCAGGACCAAAGATTAGAAGAAGGCCGTCTTTGACAGGCCCTTAATCTGGCTAACACACCTGCCAAGATAATGAGAGATGCCAAATACAAAAGGATAAACCTTATGGAAAGAAAGCCATATATTGAAATTAATCAATTAAGTTTTAATTCAAGTATTTGTGATTTACTAAAGCATATGCATTATTCGGATTGCTTCAGTTTTAAGTCATGTCTCTTTTCTGTAAAATGATCATATCTAGGATACTAAAATAAGTGTCTTATTTGCATATATAAATAGACTTTGGGGGAAATAGCTCTTACATTTTTTTTGCTCATTTTTTAGTTGGGTTGTTTGTTTTCTTATTATTGATCTTTGAGGATTATTTACATATAATATGAATATATATTTCAATTTATATATTCTTCATAAATATTTTCTCCCAGTGTCCTTTGTTGCTTTTATATATTTTATAACATTTTAAAAAATTATTTTACTCAACTCATTCATAATGTCTTTCAAGAAGCAGATGTAAATTTTATGAAGTAGAGTGGATAAAGATTTCCTAAGAGAATTTTATCTCAAAAGTGCAGAAAAAGAATTTACTATTACCAATTTTCTAAATGAAACACTAAAAGAATGGTGAGGTCAGGGGCGTATAAGCAGAAAATTCACTCCAGCTGATCAGAACCTTAAGGCAATCTTGTTCAGTAGAACTATTTTGTCATGTCAGTGGTAGCTTCAGGATACTTCTGTAACTCATCATAGGTAACTTTAAGTGATGTAGCATTTGGCCTACACTTCCCTGCTCCTGTGCTTTGTTCTCCTGGTGTCATGCAATTCATTTTCATGTATATTATAAACGCTACACTGTATCATCATCATCTCTGCTTAAGTACTTATGTTTTAATAATATTTAATTAATTAAAACACAAAGTATTTCAAAGTATTTACAGGGATAGGTACCATTTTTGTTATTCTATAATACTTTAACGTAAATCTACATTTTTGACCCAATATCATGTCTATAACATTCTGGTAGGGTAGTTTGAATGACTTGCTTATGGTTAATTTCTCTGACTTTGTCTTCTAACTTCAGTAACTGATTTCCCTCCTAAAATATCATATCAACTTTTTTGTTTGTTTGTTTTTTTGAGAGAGAGAGGGGGAGAGAGAGAACAAGAGAATCAATTTTACTATTTTTTTCATCTGACCTTTGTTTCTCTGACACTTAGTAGTATGTGTTCTACTGGAATTGGAACCCCAGTCTTCCCTCATGCCAGGTAAGTAGTCCAACTGCTGAGCCACTGCTCCATCTGCTGTAATCAGCTGTTAATCTTATCTGGTGTCCAATATAGCTTATATTGTATCCATTATAATTTTTGTCTCTAGCAGATCAGTGTGTGTGTGTGTGTGTGTGTGTGTGTGTGTGTGTGTTTAATGTCTCTTTTGACTTTGCTTATCTTTCTTGACCTCTTAAAAACATTTAAAAAAACTGTTTTTGTGCCTCTCGATTTTTTTTATTTGGATGTCAGATATTATTAGAACTTTGTGGGTTGTTAGACGTTTTTTTTATTCCTATCATAATACTTGAGCTTTGACTGGTTACAGTTATTTGAAAATTGGTTCTTTCATGTGTTGCTTTTAAGATTCATTAGAAGAGACCACAGCTTGGTCTCTGGATTATCATCCTCACTGTCTAGAATCTCCTAAGTACTCCATTTAGTTCCCTGTGATTCATAAGTTTCCTGTTTGCTCAAGAGAATTAAGCCCTGTGTGGCACTAGAGATCATTCTCTGTATTCCCCCCAGATATTTTCCCCCTAATGAGGTTATTTCCCCAAAGTATATTCTGAGTAATGTTTAGCTGCATACTGAAGGGCAGACAATTCCAGAGCTCTGAAGTTTTCTCTATGCAGTTCTTTTTTCTCTGACACACCTTGTCCTCATGGTTTCCATGTTCCCTCAGTCCCCACTCCCAAGCTAATGTGTCTACCAGTCTCAATGTGGCATTCCCTTCCCAGAGCCAATGGCTGGAAACTCACTCAAGCACATAATTTTAGGACCATTTTTCAGAAATTATTATCGTTCACTTTCTGACATACTGTAAAAAATGTCTAGTCTGATGTTTGAAGTCTTAAAAACCATACAGTATACATGTAACAATGAATCCCAAAATTACGCATATTTATAATACACTAATAAAATATTTTTAAAGAAAGGATATATATATATGGAGAGAGAGAGAGGGAGAAAGAGAGAGAGAGAGAGAGAGAGATGGAGAGAGAATCAATTTTTATTTATATTTTCATCTGGCCTTTGTTTCTCCAAGTTATTTGTGTATATAATACTGGTTCATACCTGGGTCCTTATATAAGGCAGGCAAGTACTCCAAACATTGAGCCCACAATAAAATATTTTTTTAAAAAAACCTCTGGTATATAGTGTATTTTTGGTTATTTGTGGAGAGATTTTGATCCAACTCAATTAGAAGTAAAGTTTTATTGTATTATTGACAAAAATGCTGTATATTCCATTCACTTTAAATTGCCTATGTACGTTTTTCAGTATAACAGAGGAATATATGTAATCACCTAAGGGAAACACCTCTGTTATTAACATAATGCCCCCAAGTTGTCTGAAAAATAATTCCTCTTAACATTGAACAATACTAAGTGTTTTAATATTGCCATAAATTGATTTTTTCAGAAAGCTTCACATAATTTGCATAAATGTCCAACATATTGTTTTCAGCTCAGATTGTTCCAGTAAAAGTAATTCATGCACCAAGAAGAAACTTCAGCACACTAGATACATCTTTTATTTGAATGACCCATGGCATCAAATATACGTAGAGCACTACATTTATAGGACAAGCAAGGTTGCACTTGAAAGAAGTAATTTAATTCATAACCAAGTCTGCATCTTTCTGCAGAGATGAGTAATCATTCCATTTGTTTCCTGATCAAAAAACTATTGTCAATGGATTCTGTTGTTTTTAGACACAACTATCCAATCCCAAGGCAGCATAAAGTAATATGAATGAATTTTTTATTATTATTTTTTTACTCAGAAATTTATTTGTTGAACAATCAAACAAGCTTCTAATGAAATTATATATATATATATATATATATATATATATATATATATATTCTGAAAATTAGATTTACTCTAAGAACCTCCCCCTATTATCCACCCTTATCCCTCCCCACCACCTTCCCAGTACATCTTCATAAATGCCTTAGGTTGTATGACATTACACCTATTCTGGGTTTAAAACATGATAATAGACCTTCTTTCTCAATGGCCAGGATCTAGCTCTAGCCTCCTCAAATGAGTGAAGACATTTGACCCTTGGTTCTCTGGGTTAGGCTGATTTCACTCAGCATAATTTCTTCCATAGTCATCCATTTGCCTTCAAAGGCTGCAATATTATTGTTTCTAATTGCTGAGTAAAACTTCATGGTATATATGTACCACAGTTTTTGGATCCATTCATCCAGTGAGGGACATCCAGGTTGTTTCCATAATTTAGCAATTGTAAATTGAGCTGCTATGAACATCGATTTGGCTGTGTCACTAGAATGTGCAGGTTCTCATTCCCCTGGAAAAATACCCAGGAGAGGAACAGCAGGAAGATATGGTGGGTTCATTCCTAGTTTTTTTGAGGATTCTCCATACTGCTTTCCAGAGGGGTTGTACCAGTGTGGAGTTCCACCAACAGTGTGTTAGTGTGCCTATCTCTCCACAACCCCTCTAGCATCTATTATTGTTTATTTTCTTCATTTTTGGCATTCTGACTGGGGTGAGGTGATATCTTAATGTAGTTTTCATTTGCATTTCTCTGATTACTAGTGATTTAGAGTATTTTCTCATATATTCATTGGCTTGATCAATGTCCTCTATTGAGAAGTTTCTATTTAGCTCTTTGGCCCATTTATTGATTGGGTTGTTTGTGTTTTTAAAGGTGAGAATCTTCAATGATTGATAATATTCATTGTAGAGATCTTTGATTTTCCATCTTTTAGGTCATCTTGGATTTCATTCTTCAATGATTGATAATATTCATTGTAGAGATCTTTGATTTTCCCTTATGAGGTTAATTCCCAAGTATTTTACTCTTTTTGGAGATATTGTGAATGAGACTGATTTCCTGATTTCTTCATTAGTCTTATTATTATTAGCGTATAGGAAAGCTACTGATTTGTGGATGTTGATCTTGTAGCCTGCCACTTTGCTAAATCTGTTTATAAGTTCAAGCAGTTTACTGATGAAGTTTTTTGGATCTTCCAGATACAGGATCATGTCGTCAGCAAAAAGAGATTTTGACTTCCTCTCTTCCTATTTTTATCCCTTTGATTTCTTTCTCTTGCCTAATTGCTCCAGCTAGGGTCTCAAGAACACTACTGAATAATAGTGAGAGTGGACAGCCTTGTCTTGTTCCCAATTTTAGTGGAAATGCTTTCAGCTTTTCTCTGTTTAGTATTATACTAGTTGAGGGTTTAGAATACATACCCTTTACATAGTTCAGAATTGTTCCTTTGATCCCTATGTTCTCTAGAGTTTTGAGCAAAAAAGGGTTGCTGGATTTTATCAAAGGACTTTTCTGCATCCATTGAGATGATCATATGGATTTTGACTTTGATTCTGTTTAAGTGGTGAATTACGCTAATTGTTTTGCATATGTTGAAACAGTCGTGCATTCCTGGGATGAAGCCCACTTGATCATGATGGATTACCTTCTTTATAAGTTTTTGAATATGGTTTGCTAGTACTTTATTAAGGATTTTTGCATCCAAGTTCATCAGGGATATTGGTCTGTAGTTTTCTTTTTTTGATATATTCTCAGGTTTTTGGTATCAGAGTTATGGTTGCTTCATAAAAAGTGGTTGGGAGAGTTCCTTTTAAATTTCTTGAAATAACTTAATAAGGAGAGGTGTTAGTTCCTCCTTAAAAGTGTGGTAAAAATCAGCGGGAAAGCCATCAGGTCCTGAGCTTTTCTTCTTTGGTAGACTTTTAATTTCCATATGGATTTCAGTGCCTGTGATTGGGTTGTTTAGGAATTCAATATCATCCTGTGCCAATTTAGGGATGTTGCATGTGTCAAGAACTTTATCCATTTCTTCCAAATTATCAAATTTGGAGGAGAATATGTTTTCAAAATATGATCTTATAATTTGTTGGATTTCCGTGGGGTCAGTGGTGATCGCTTCCTTTTCATTGGAGACTTTATTGATTTGCTTCATTTCTCTCCTTCTTTTAGTTAGATTCACTAGGGGTCTATCTATCATGTTTATTTTTTCAAAGTACCAGCTCTTTATTTCATCAATTGTTTTTTTTTTATTGTTTTTTTGTTCTCAATTTCATTGATTTCAGCTCTGATCTTGTTTATTTCCTGTCTTCTGCTGCCTTTGGGTTTAGATTGTTCTTCCTTTTGAAGGGCTTTGAGATGGAGCATAGCTTATTTATTTGGGATCTCTCTTCATTTTTAATGTGGGCACTCAGTGCTACAAATTTTCCCCTTAGGTATGCTTTAATGCTGTCCCAGATGTTTCAATATGTTGTGTCTTCATTTTCATTCTCTTTCAAGAATTTTTGGATTTCTTCTCTCATGTCTTCTTGGATCCATTCTTCATTTAATAGGGTATTATTCAATCTCCATGAATATGTGTGTTTTCTGTTATGATTTCTTTAAAGAGAGAAGGACAGTGAGAGAGAGAGAGACAGAGAGAGAGACAGAGAGACAGACAGAATCAATTTTTATTGAGTTTTTCATATGACTTTCATTTCTCTGACAGTTACTTGTGTATGTGGGTGCTGGGGTTTGAACCCGTGTACTTGTGCATGCTGGGCAAGCACCATAACCGCTGAGCCACTGCTCTAGCCCTTGTGTTATGATTTTTACTGTTGATTGCTAAGGTCATGGCATTACGGTCTGAGGATACACGGAATAATATCTACTTTTTTATATTTGCTGAGATTATCTTTATGAACGAGAATATGGTCTATTTTGGAAAAGGATCCATGCACTACGGAGAAGAAGGTATATTCTGCTAACTTGGGATGGAAAATTCTATATATATCTATTAAGTCCATTTGATTTATGGAGTTATTTAGGTTGATGATTTCTTTTTGATTTTTTGTTTTGATGATCTGTCTAATGGTGACAGAGGAGTGTTGAATTCTCCCAGTATTATTGTGTTCATATCCACATGTGGTTTGATGTCATGAAGTAATATATTCATACAGTTGGGTTTTTGGAAAGTAAATATCCTTCCTTGTGAAGGGTTCCTTTTAGTACTAAGTAGTGGCCTTATTTATCTCTTCTGATTGATTTATGTTTGAAATTTACTTTGTTGGATATAAGTATAATGACGCTGGCTTACTTTCTTGGGCTCTACGCATATTAGATCTTTTTCCATCCTTTCACCCTTAATCTGTAGACGTTATTGTCTGTTAGGTGAGTTTCTTGTAAGCAGCATATTGTTGGATTTTGTTTTTTTGATCCAATCTGTGTCTTTTGAGTGGTGCATTTAAACCATTCACATTCAGTGTTAAAATAGAAGTGTGCAATTGGTTCATAGTCATTGCATCTTATTTAGCTAGTTCTGTGGTTGTCTTGGTTAGTTATTGATGGGTGATACTTTTACTGAATTTCTTCAGTTTGTGGGTTTTTGGTATCAATTACTTGTTCTTCTGTCTGAAGTGTTTCCTTGAGAATTCTTTGTAGGGCGGGTTTTCTGTTTATGAATTCTGCCTGTTTTGTCTTATCATGAAATGTTCTTATTTCTCCATCAAATTTGA
>PVKS010011232.1:0-57367 GCA_004027875.1 Aplodontia rufa
AAATTAGGTCCAACACTTCAGCATTTGGGAGTAGGCAAAGACTTTCTCAACATGTCCCCTAAAGTGAAGGAAGTAAAGTCAAAAATCAATGATTGGAGATATTGTGGGAAGGGGAAGGGAGGGATAAGGGTGGGTAATGGGGGGGGGGCACTCCTGGGGGTAATTCTAATATCTAGAATATATACACATTTTATACTATTTTGTTAAAAACTTGTATGGTTGTTCTATAATAAATCTCTCAATAAAAAAAAATCAATGATTGGGATGCCATAAAGCTAAAAAGCTTTTGCACTGCCAAGGAAACAAAAGAGTCAAGAGGTTTCCTATGGAAATGGAGAGAATCATAGGCTATGATTCCTCTGACAGGGGCCTTATATCCAGAATCTACAAAATCCTCAAAAACCTCAACTACAAAAACACAAACAACCCAATTAATAAATGGGCCAAAGAGCTAAATAGAAACTTTTCAACAGAGGACATTGATCAGGCCAATGAATACATGAGAAAGTGCTCTAAATCACTAGTAATCAGATAAATGCAAATGAAAACTACATTAAGATATCACCTCCCACCAGTCATAATGGCAAAAATGAAGAAAATAAACAATAATGGATGCTGGAGGGGCTGTGGAGAGATAGGCACACTATTGTACACTGTTGGTGGAGCTGCAGACTGGTACAGCCCCTCTGGAAAGCAGTGTGGAGAATCCTCAAAAAACTAGGGATAAGCCCACCATATGATCCTACTATTCCTCTCCTGGGTATGTTTCCAGGGGATTTAGAATCAGCACATTATAGTGACATAGCAATATCTATGTTCATAGCAGCTCAATTTACAATAGCTAAATTATGGAAACAACCAAGATGTCCCTCACTGGATGAATGGATCCAAAAACTGTGGTACATATATACCATGGAATTTTACACAGTAATTAGAAACAATGATATTGCAGCCTTTGAAGGTAAATGGATGGCTATGGATGAAATTATGCTGAGTGAAATAAGTATAACCCAGAGAACCAAGGGTCGAATGTCCTCACTCATCTGTGGAGACTGGAACTAGACTCTGGCCATTGAGAAAGGTGGTCTATTATCATGTGTTAAATCTGAATAAGTTGGAATTGGAGCGGTGGCTCAGCAGTTTCGGTGCTTGACTGGCAAGCACGAGGACCCGGGTTCAAACCTCAGCACCACGTACACAACTAAGTGTTGGAGCAACGGAGGCCATGTGAAAAACTAAATGAAATTGTTTCTCTCTTTCTCTCTCACTGTCCCTCTCTCTTAAAAAAAAAAATCCCAATAAGTTGTAATGTTATACAATCTAATACATTTTTAGAGATGTTTTGGGAAGGGGAGGGGAGGGATAAGGGTGGGTAATTGGGGGGACACTCTTGGGGGTAAGTCTAATCTTCAGAATCTATATACATATGATATTATTTCATTAAAAACTTAAATGATTGTTCAACAAATAAATTTCTCAATTTAAAAGAGAGAGAGAGAGAAAGAAGAAAAAAACTGATATTAGAGCAAGTAGTGCTTTGGCCTGCAAGATAACAGAAACCCTTAAACAATTATGGTTTAGAGGGTTTTACATAATAAGAAATGCAGTCAGCAATTCAGCAAAGAATCTTTACAATCTGTTTCTTTTCCCTCATTGTTATAAGATGGCTCCTGCACCTCTAGTCATTACATTTGTAATCCAGAAAGGAAAAAGGAGTAAAATAGGATGAATGGTGCCTGGAAAAAGAAAATACAACTTTCAACTGGAAATTGTCATGCAAAAAAAATGAAGCTGGCACCTTACCTCAATATAAACAAAAATTAATCCAAAATAGATCAAAGACACAAATGTAAGAGTTAAACCTGCAAAGCTCCTAGAAGAAAACCTAAATTCTTTCTTTTTTATTGGGCAATTATTTCTTAGATATGGTACCTAAAGCACAAGCAACCAAAGAAAAAGATAACTTGGACTTCATCAAAATTAAGAACCTTTGTACTTCAATAGAAACCATCAAGAAAATGAGGAAATCTGCAGAATTAAGGGAAGTATTTACAAATCTTATTTTAATAAGGATCTAGTATCTAAAATGTTTAGTGAAAAAACTATTAAAATTCAAGAATATTCAATTAAAATGATCCAAATTTTAAAACTGGCAAAGGATATAAATAGATATTTCTCCAAAGATCATGGTTAATAAGCACATGAAAAGAAGCTCAACATGCCATCCCATGTTAGCAAGATTTCTATTCATGTAACAAAATGCCGTAGAAAAATAACTTAAAGTAGGATGATTCTAAGGACTGGAACGGTGGCTCAGTGATAGAGCACTTGCCCAGAGTGCACAAGGTCCCAAGCACCACATACAAAATAAAGGGGGAAAAAATTGAAAAAAAAGTTAAATAAGTTACTTAACTCTCTCTCTCTCTCCTTCTCTCCTCTCCCTCCCTCTCTCTAAAAAAAAAAAAGTAGGAAGATTCTATCTTGGCCCACAGTTTCAGAGTTTTAATTCACTGTCAACTGATCCATTGCTATGGGCCTTTGATAGGACAGAGCATATCATGGTGAAGAAGGTGTGTTAGAACAGAGCTTCTCACCTCATGGTGGGTGGGAAGCAGAGAGGGAAAGAGAGTAAGAGGTCAGGGACATAACATAGTCCCCAAAGACACACCCACAAGGACCCACTCCTTTCATCCAGGTCCCATCTCCTACAGTTTCCATCATCTCTTAATACTCCAATCAGCTATGAATGGGTTAATCCACCAATGATGTTAGACTCCTCACAATCCAATCACTTCCCCAAAGTGCCACCTCTGAACATTAATGCTTTGGGGACAAAGCCATCAATACATGAGACTTTGCAGACATTTCATAGCCAAACCACACAGACCTAATGGGAAATGTGAATCAAACCAAAATGAGATGCCACTTCACACCTACTATGATGCCTATAATAAAAAAGATACACAATAACAAGTGTTAGCAAGGATGTGGAGAAACCAGAACTCTTCATATATTGCTTTTCAGAATAGAAAAATGGTGTAGTTGATTTGGAAAACAATTTGGCACTTCCTCAAAAAGTTGAACGCAGAGTTATCATTTGACCTAGTAATACTATCAATAGGTGTATACCCAAGAGACATGGGAACGAATATTCACATAAAAATTTTCACATGGATGTTCATGGCAGCGTCATTCATAACAGCAAATGGTATAAACAACTCCCATGTCCATCAGCTGATGTCAAGAGAAGCAAAATGTGGTACATTCATATAATGTATATTCTGCCATAAAAAATGTGAAGTGATTTATACATACTATGGCACGGATGAATGTTGAAAACATTAGGCTAAATGAAGTAAGAGACACATAGGCCAAAGTTATTTGATTCCATTTAGGTGAAACTTACAGAGCCAGTATCTCTAGACACAGAAAGGAGACTAGTGTCTTGTCGGGGTCTTATGGGAGGAGGGAAGGGGAATTACTGCTAATGGATGGGGCAGTTGTTTGGGGTGATGAAAAATGTTCTAAAATTAAATGGTGTTGATGGCTGCACAGCTCTGTGAATATATTAAAAGTTAATGAATTTTATACTTTCAATGGGCATATTGTACAGTATGTAAATTACATTTGAATGAGGCAATTCAAAATAAAATATGCCAATTGAAAAAAGAGAGAGAGGAGGGAGAAGAGAAGGAAAGGAAGGGAAGGAGGAAAAAGAAAGAATGAAGAGAAATGTACACATTTTCTATGAACCTCAAAGCAGAACGCGTGCCGAGTCTCTTTAGCCATGTTTTACAAAGAGATGGAAGCAGCTTCCTGGGGTTATGACCTGCCTCTCTGTCTCCCACAAATACTTCTCAGGACAACTCCATACTGCATTTCCTATCATCGCAGAAAGATCTTGAAGTGTTTTGAAAAGCTTTGAAGTGAATTAGACTCTGATTTTAATTGCAGTTCTACCACTTTAGAGAAACTAAAGATACTTCCATTCCCCTAGGAGCCCTTTTCCAATTTTGCTGATTGGCTGATGATGTTCTTCCATCTCAAAAGCATGCACCACAGCCTTTATCAGGGTCTGCCCTCAGGCTGACAGAGAGCTAAGACACCTACGGATGCAGACAATCCTTCCTCAGTGACTGGTGGGCATAAGGCTTGTAAATATACTAGTCACCTTGCCCTAACATAAGGTCACCGCTGAGATAAGTCCCTCACCCCTACAGAGCTCCTGTGGTTTCAAGCTAAAGCCGACACCCTTGCTTCAACTTCTGCTCTTCCTACTCCCACCATACCCATCCCTACTAGGAACATTTCCTAAAAAAGCACCTATGGAGGACTCCATCTCAGAGTCTACCTCGTGGGAACTCAACCCAAGGGAGCCTCTTTTCTTATTTGCAAAAGAACAAGAAAGAGAACAAGTAAAACTACTATGGTGGCAGCAGAGAAGCCCTTGATCAAGAGAGATTCTCTGCTGGCTTCTTAGCCACATCCTTATCTTTGGTTAAGTTTGTATAGGCTATGAACAGAAAGACCAAGAGGGAACTAAGGGTATGATAGAATGGAATGAATAAACAACATAACAGAAACACAGGGAGTCTTAAAGGCAGCATAGCATTGTCCTTGAGAATGTGGACTCAGGTAATCCCATCTCAATTTGGACCTCAAGAATCCCAGCTACCTGAACACATTGGTTATTTCTCCAAGTTTTATTTTTCCCTCTGTAAAATGGGAATAATCATAGTACTTACAAAGTTGTCCAGAAGCTTAAATGAGAACATGATGTACAGCATTTGACATAAGAAAAGTTAGCTATGTACTATAGTTTGGATCTTGGACACCCACAAAAGTCCTTATGTTAAAGGCTTGGTCCCCAGCCTGTGATGCTGTTGGGAGGTGGTGGAACCTTTAAGAGGTGGAGCCCAGTGGGAGAAAGTTGGATCACTGGGATGTGACCTTGAAGAGTATATTGGGGCCCCAGACACGTCCTATCTCTATCATGTTCCCTGATCACCATGAGGTGAGCCATCTTCTGCCATCCTCTCCCTAGCATGATATACCAATGACACCACAAGCCCAAAGGCACTGGGACGAAGTGACCATGCACTGAAACCACAAGGCAAAATAAACCTTTCCTCTTTTTAAATTGATTTATCTCAAGCTTTTGCCATGGTGGTGGAAAGCTAACTAAAACACTATTATTATTGTAGTGTTAGTGGCAGTGGTAGTTATTTTTATTGCAGATATACGTAACATTGGTAGTAGAAGCCATCCTGGGCACCAAACGGAAACTTTACTGACTTCGTAATTTCACCACAATTGAAATTAGATCATATTTGACAACTAGGCTGAACTCCAAACACCTTACAGCAGATGCGGTTTTAAATTTCATTCCAAAGGATAAAATTCAGTGCCTCATGTTGAGTGTTGGAAGTGTTTTGCCTGGTGGCAGAAGGCACTAAGCTTCTGTTTCAGGCAGGTGACACCAGGCAGAGATTTTAATCAGCCCCCAAGGGGGTCTTCCTAACACCACCCAGGTTTCTGGTACTGGAAGAAGCACTGCAGTTGTCAAACTAACATTCTGCTGAGGAGTAAAGCCTCATAAAATAACACGGCATATTTCTCTCTCTCTCTCTCTCTCTCTCTCTGTTTTAATTTTAAAAACATGAAAAATGCATGGCACTTGGACTCACCCAGGCATAAATTATCCAGTGTGGCATGTCAGTCAGGAAGCACAACAAGGAGGCATAAGAAGTTTGAGGAATAGGTAAACACCTGTCAAGAGCTGCCCTGCACACAGCCCAGATACGGCACACTGGAGGGGCACAGAGTGGCCAAACCTTGTATGAAGGCATCCCAGGAATGCTGTACACCTCTCCCTAAGCAAACCCACCTAAGACACCCAGATGGACCTGGGTAAAGAGGGTAACTTCACACATTCTGATTCAGGTTAGGTTCAACCCATGCTCCTGTTTCACTCCTGCCTCTGCGCAATCCACCCTGTGCTGAGAGCCAGGGCAATCCTTTAATAACCTACACCAGCTCAAGTCACAGTCCTGCTCAATACCCTCCAACAACTTCCTGTCATGCATAGTACAAAATCCAAATCTTTACCATGATTAGCAAATCCTAACATAACCAGAGCCTGGGTCCTTAGCTCACCTCATTGCCTGTTCCTCTTGCTTTCAATCACTTTACTCCAGCCTGCCCTCTTTTCTCTTCCTGAAATTTGCCAGGCACATGTGCTCTCCGGAACCTTTACCTCTGTTGTCCTGGAATGGTCTCCTCCCCCAGGTGTTTCTTTTTCTTTTTTATTTTATTTTTTTTCCCTTTTGGTTCTGGGGATTGGCCACAGGTGCTCTACCACTGAGTTATAGCCCCAGCCCCCCCCCCACTTTTTTTTTTTAGAGAGAAAGGGAGTTAATTTTTATTTTTTCATCTGGTTCTTCTTTTTCCTTTATTTAGTTGTGTACATGATACTGGGGTTCAAACCCAGGTCCTTGTGCACACCAAACAAGCGCTCTATCACTGAGCCACCTCTCCAGCCCACACCCCATTTTTACTTTTACTTTGAGATGGAATCTCACTAAGCTGCTGAGGCAGACCTGAAACTTGAAATCCTCCTGCCTCAGCCTCCCAAGTCACTGGGACTGCAAGTGCATATCCCCATGCCCAACTTCCCCAGCTACTTCTTTGGCTCACTTTTCATGCATTCAAATTTCTTCTCAATAGTCACCTTCTTAAGAAACCCTGCTACCTAGCTCGTGGCATGCTTACTTGGGTATGTGTTGCTTATATTGGATAAGAAATATGTTCCACCAACCCAGATGCCCCTCACTGGATGAATGGATCCAAAAGCTGTGATATACATATATACAATGGAATTGTATACTCAGCAATTAGAAACAAGGAATTGAGGCCTTTGAAGATAAATGGATGGCTATGGAAGAAATCATGCTGAGCAAAGTTAGCCAAACCCAGACAGTCAAGGGTTAAATGTTTTCACTCATTTGCAGAGGCTGGAACTAAATTCAATCTTGGATGAAAGGTGGTCAGACTCACATATGGGACCCAGCAGGGACATGGCAGCACATAATCTAGGACAATCATAGGTATGTAGGGAGTGGGGAGTGGGAGGGGACAAATAGGGTAGGGAGGAAGGGGGAGAAGAGAGTAGGATCTAGGAAGGCAATCAACAATGTAGCATACTGTTTACCTCCTGAGAATCCAATTAAATTACATTTAATCTGGAATTAAATATAATTCTAGAAAATTCACAATCTAAGCATTTATATTGCTTCTAGGGCAAAATGTAGAAGAGTCAAGAGACTAGAGAGTAGGCAATGTTGGGGTATTTCTGGTTTAAAATTATATGCCTAACACATGTTGCTTTGTACACATTTATGATTATAC
The DNA here is from genome assembly GCA_004027875.1 of Aplodontia rufa. NCBI lineage: Eukaryota > Metazoa > Chordata > Mammalia > Rodentia > Aplodontiidae > Aplodontia > Aplodontia rufa. The sequence continues at coordinate 7,408 of PVKS010011232.1, forward strand.
AATAACTCAACTCCTTGATAAAAAAAAAAGGAATAGGTTCCATTAGGACAAGGACCTTATTTTATTCACAATTGTATCCCCAATGCCTATAACTGTGCTTGATATATAGTAGACACTCAAAATTTCTTAATGAACAAATGTTTGAATGAATAAATGAATTGAGTACATGTTCCATACCAGGCAAACTCCAGTCAACAATAGAATTCAATGCTAAAAGAAACTTGGTCCTTCCCATCAAGGATCTGAGAATCTAGATTCACAATAGCCACAGGTAACTACTAGACACCTGAAATAGTAGCTGTACAAACTAAGATGTGTAGTAAGTGTAAACTGAATATTGAATTTTTAGAATTTTATATGAAAAATGTCAAATAGCTAGGCAATGTTTTATATCGACTACACTTTTTTTTAAGGAGAGAAGAGAGAGAGAGAACCAATTTTATTTTTTTTCATCTGTTTTTTATTTCTCTGACACTTAGTTGTGTATGTGGTGCTGGGGTTTGAACCTAGGTCCTCATGCATGACAAGCAAACACTTGAACTGCTGAGCCACCCCTCCAGCCTGACTATATTTTGAAATGATTAAATATTAGACATTGGGTTAAATAAGATATATGATGAAAATTAATTTCAGATATTTCTTTCAAATTGCTTAATGTGGTGGTTAGAGCAATAACTCAGTGGTTCAAGCACTTGCCTGCCATGTGCAATGACCCATTTTTGAACCCCAGCACCATATACTAGAAACAAAGGTCAGACAGAAAAGTAAATAAATTGATTCTCTCTCCCTCCTTCTTTCTCTCTATCTTTCTCTCTCCATCCCTCTTTTTAAAAATAAATCAATAAAAAATAAATTGCTTAATGTGCCTGCTAGAGTATTTAAAATTACATATTTGGTGTGCATTTGGGGCTTCCATTTTATTATTTATTTTTATTTGTACCAGGGATTGAACTTAACCACTGAGCCACATCTCCCAGTCCATTTTATTTTTTATTTTGAAACAGGTCTCCTTAAGTTACTGAGGCTAGATTTCAACTTTCAATCCTCCTGCTTCAGCCTCCCAAACTGCTGGGATTACAAGCATGTGCCACCACATCCAGCTTACATTATATTTCTATTAGGCAGAACTAGTTCAGAAAGGCAGACAATAAATGAATTATTTCCAAATATTATGAGTTAAGAAAGAATGAAAAAAAAACAATTATCAATAAGTTGATAGGTTAAGTGAGGAAAAATTTGTACAACCTAGAGGTTCAAAGCCCATTGGAAGAATTGATGTATGAAGTGTTTTTAAAGCAATGCTTCTCAATATTTAATGTATACATAAATCACCAGGGATATTGTTAACATGCAGATTCTGATTTAATAAGTCTGTAAGGAGCTTGAGAGTTAAGATTTCTTGCAAGATTCCAAGTGACGCCAATGTAGAGCCTCATAGACAACACTGAATAGAACGAATTCAAAGATCAGTTTATAGTTGTCTAAGTGAAGAAGGATGGGGGGCTGCAGTGGTGGCTCACTGGTTACAGCACTTGCCTGGCATGCGCAAGGACAAGGGTTCGAACCCCAGCACCATGTACGACAAGTCTTAATCAAAGCTTTTGCCATGATCTCCCTGCCAACTAGGGGAAGATCTTGTTCCCTAGCTACTAACACTACATTTTAAAGATTCTCCATTGCCCAAGGCTGCTGTCCCTGTGTAAGTGCCTAGAGGAAGCAAATCAGAGAAAGCTGCTTTGGGAATTCATATGATGTATAATTGACTAAGACTTTGCCAAGTGGCCATTGAAGGTGAGATTTTCTCAAATTAAACCTTAAACTTGGGCTGCCAGAACTTCTGTCCTAACTCAGGGTCTCCTCTCAGCACATCCTGACCTTCTCCATCAGACCCAGACTGTGGACTCTGGAGTTCTCTGAGAATGGAAAATGAGGAATTCAGGATCTGGTTAGCAGAGTTCAATAAAAAGTGGTTCTCTGCAAGTTCCCTGGTTTTGCCTATAAATAAGAGGATTCTGAAGCTTGTCTGTTAAGAACACCTAGGGAATTTATGCAGACCTATCTCCAAGGAGTGGTTCAAGCTGGTATTAGTATTATCACAAATAATGTATTTGGGACTCATTATAGGTACTTCTGTTATCACATATTATATATTTGGGACTCAATGTAGAGCATGGCAAAGAAACTTAGTTGAGAGAAAAGGCATAGGATGAATGGCAGTAAAAGTGTGCACAGTTATTGTATGGAGTTTGTATGCCAGTGGGGGCTACTGGTGGTACAGTAAACACAAGTGAAAATAGAGATTAATGCAGGGAAGTGATAAAAAGATAATACCAAGGAACATAAAGAAGCATGAACTTGACTCTGAGAGCAAAAGGGAGCTAGCATCAGGTGTTGAGTTACAAAACAACAAGACAAGAATTGATTTGAGAAGGACCACTTGGTCTGCAATGTTAAGGAAGGATTTAGGGACAGCAGTCCCAGACATAGAACCAGTTAGCACACACTTTCATCATTCAGGCAACAGGTAACAAAAACCTGAACTAGGACTTTGAGAAATCTTAAAAACAAAAAACAGGTCTCAGGTTATGAAAATAGGAAGGTGTGGAGAGTAAAAAAAATGTGGACTTATTTTCTGCTTTTATGACTCGGGCAAAAAAAAGATAATGCTATGGGTACACACACACACACACACACACACACACACACACACACCAAAGTTAGTATTCTTGGCCTTGGAGAGAACGTAATTCACTTTGGAACATGATAAGCTGTCAGTGTCCAGGGAATAACCCAAGGTAGTATGCAGCAAACACTTTAATAGATAAATCTGAAACTCAGAAGAGAAGTCATGTCTGGAGAAACAGGTTTAAGAGCCATCACAACATAGGTGGACTTTAAAATCCTGAGAGCAGGTAACACTACCAAAGTACAGTGCCTAGAAAAAAGAAGGCTAGGAAACAAAGGCAAATGCTGAGGAGGAGAAGGAAGAGCGCCTGGGATGAAATGAGAGCCAATCACAATTAAGAGGAAGTTTTGGCAAGGAATGAAGAAGGTTTCAAGGACCAGTAGTTGGTCACAGGTCGAGGCCACAAAAAAAGACTAGCAAGAGTCTATTGGATATGGTTATCAAGCCATCGATGACCTGTTGAGAATCGGATTCAATGGGCTATTGGGATCAAAAGTTCAATTATAAGAGATTGAAGAACAAATGAAAATTAAAGAATGTAGGAAAAGTGAATTTTCTCATTTCAAGGGAACAGAGTGATAGGGAAGGCTGGAATAGGAGAGTGGACAGGAAGACCTCGTTCGAAAGGGTTTGAAGTCTTGGGGTTCAGAAGCTTTCTTTTTATTTTTGGTTAGTTATTATAAAAGGGAACACATAGTGTATTTAGAAATTGAGAAGTTTGGAGTTTGAAATTCTGGGCCCAGGGTCTGGTGTCAGAGAGATAACTTCTGATCCATGATATTCAACACATATTATACATACACACACATACATATACACACACAAACCAAACTCACATCACAAAGTGATGCACATAGAGATACCCCAAAATTAGTGCTTGGCTATAATCTTGAAGTCCTTGCATTTACCCCAGTTTTGATTTCTAATGTGATATTATACAAAGACCACTTGGCTAGGAAATCAAAGACCCAAGTCAAAGACCCAGCTCTTTTTCCAAATGCTTATGTGACCTTTAAGTGACTTTGTATTTCTGAAATTCAATAACCTTACCTAAAAAATTAGAGAGCTGGACTGGATTTGGAATGACATGGTAAACGCCAGTTTTGATGGATTGGTAGATGTTTCTTGGCATGCTGCATTAAAAAAAAAAAAAAAAAAGATCTGAGGCTGTGTCTAAGTTTAGCAAGGAAGACTATTACAAACAGGAGGGCTAACTTGTTGGCAGTGTCTGAACTCCTGAACTAGTACAGTCTATGATTCATTAAATGCATTATCATCCTGTCATACATCATGACCTTGGGCCACAAAAAATGCTATGAAGTTTTTTTTTTTTTACCTCTTATTTAATCCAAACCCCATTATTTTCTTTACTATGGAAATGGGTTCTGATATCACTACCTCTGTAATTCTATTCAGAAGCTAGACCTATTCTTTTCTGCTTATCTTTCTAATAGGCTTCCATAACTGCCATACCATTTAGGGATATATATCATGGATTGTAAAAACTGCCTTCATATATTTGGAACGGCATTATTTACTGACCACATGAGGCTTCAAATAAAGTCTACAACATTCTGGACTATGACAGAACTCATTTTCAAGACAGGCCTGTTAGTTCTTTATGCTGAATTCAAATGCCATATTTACAGCATTTCTATGTCCCCTAGTGAGAGATCCAATGTCCCATCTTTTATATGAGGGTCTATCACTCTCCAGGCTCAATCACAGAAATGCATGACAATTATTTCTCTAAAATGTAATACTTCAACCACCTCTAAATCCTCAAGGATATTTCTTCTCTAATTGGCTGCCATAAATAGAGGTCTGCTTACACCATCAAGGGACTCTGTGTCTGCCTTTAACACATGATACTTCTATCTGGTGGCCTGTGACTTCTGATGATGCTATCTGCCCAAAGCATTGTTGAGAGGCTCAAATGAAATATAAACAAAAGAACTCTGTGCAGTCTTGATTGTTACATCTATAAATGGTAGTATCACTGTTTTTATTCTGTTCACTAGCTTTGAGGCCCTAAACTGTACATGTGAGGCTAGGACAAGGTCAAAGAACTAGAAAGGCAATCCATGGGGCTTTTAGCAAAACATCTTCAAATCAGAAGGCATTAGAACACAAAGCCAGGGAACTCAGCCATCAATATCCATCATTATTGTAGAAGTCAGTTTCATTTTTAAGGAAAGGTTTATTAAATACAAAAACTCCTCTTTCCTCCATGTGCCTATCCCCGCCTCCAGGAAGCAGTCTGGCAGCCTTGGGTTGTCTGAAAACATTCCTTCTGTCCCATTTGTTCTTTCACCCACTGGAGGAACCCTGCTGGCCCATGTGCTTCCCCCCCCCACCCCATTGCCTCTCTTTAACTCTCAGGTTAGTTCTCCACATTGCTATTGCAGTTATCCCTGAGGTTTTTTGTACATCTTCCTTCTTTTAATATCAAATTCTGCAACTCATCTTTTATTTCAAAACCATCATGCTTGTTTCTATCTGACTTCTTTTTTGAGTTTCACCTTCCTGTAAGCAAGCTTACTTTTGCTATTTATTGTCTTATCTCATCTTTAATCTCATGTTTCATAGAATCTAGGCTTAATTGAATTTTATTGAAAGGACAAGCAGATGCTGCCTTAAATTACTTTTGCTTCCTACAGTAAATCTTTTTTCAAGTATGTCCTTCCTTTGCCTCCTGTGAGCTCTGGTCTTCTTTTATGCTGCTGTCTTTTCATAGGCCGCAAATTGATGTGTGTGGGTTTTTCCTACAGTTTACTCATCCTCAAAAATGAGAATTCTACAGAGGCCTGAAATCTATGCAGAAACAGATAAAATAAGATACTAAAATGAGACTGTTCTCAGTTTCACTAAAGACCCCAACTTAATAGGGACAACCAGCAGCTGCCACATAATTTGCTGGACTCAGACCATAGTGAAAAGCCTAGGCCACTTATTCAGCTTTTTCAAAAGTCTGAGATGGTGACAGAAGAGAATTAATCCAAGCTCAGGGCCCTTCTGAGCGAGGAGCCCATGAAACTGCAAGGTAAGACATCCTTAAAGTCAGTCCTAAGGGCAAGGACCTGCATGATCCAAAGTTGGATGCTGAGCCACCAAGTAGAACTTACAAGGAACTCTCTGGGAAGTGGGTTTTCAAATCTTAGTACCCTCTCTACCTAAAAGGTTCAGCTGAAGAGTATTTTGGAATTTGGAGGATTTCTCTAGAGCTAAGTATCAATATTCTGTGACAAGCCTTCTCCTCTCTTCGGTGGACATGGCTCCATGGAGATCCATTAAGAAGCTTTACATAGGAAGGCAGGTTCCATAGGAAGTCAGGAGAGCCCTTCAAGAGTTTTACATTATAAGCAGGTAGGGAGGAAGCACCCTCATCCTCATGCAGAGATATACAGAGATACACAGCAGCGTTCCTAGCGGGAGGTCTCTGAGAATGTACGAAAGTTCCTGTGGAAGAGCGGACTGGCTTTGAATGTCTGCCAAGCCTAGAGGGCAGTAGGTGGTGCAATGTCAGTCAAGAACGTCCTTTCCTGTCCACACCTCCCAGTCTGAGAGTGAGGTCTAAGGAACCAGCGAAGCAAATCTGTAGCTTGAGGTTTTCACTTTCAACCAGTGCTGAAATGAGACCGCTTTGTGACTCCCAGTGATCAGAGGAGTTTCTGTTACAACCACAACCACTTCCCGAGAACAGATTACATATATGATGGTGGCCCTATAGGGTTATAATGGAACAGGAACACAGCTGGAAAAGAGGCAAGAGGGAAACCACAAGAGGAGAAGAAGAACCACCAGGAAAATCCACACTGAAGAGGTTAGCAGAAGCTTTTTCAGACCCCAACAAGCTCCTTAACATTTGAAAACTTAGGCCAGTTGCAATGGCATACATACATGTAATCCCAGTGACTCAGGAGGCTAAGGCAGGAGGATCACAAATTGGAGGCCAGGCTGGGCAGTTTAGCAAGACACTATCCCAAAATAAAAAATAAAAATGGCTAGGGATATAGTTTACTTGTATAGCACCCCTATAGGTCCACTCTTCAATACCAGAGGAAAACATGGTCCCCAACATCAAAAGAATCTCATTGCTAGAAAGGAATGTTCATGGTTTACACACAAAACCACGTTAAAAGGAAAGAAACAAAAAAAAACTATCATAAACATATTTTTGAAGAGTGACACCTTCTTCAAGAAGAGCCATAGGCAGATGGTTCAGGAGGGCATGTTTTTCATCAGATAACATCGCACCCACACACTGCTGTGTCTTTCTTAGTCCCTGGAGACCTTCAGCAGGACCAGATGCAGAGGTGGTGCTGATGACCCTGACTCCCTGGAGGCCTGGGCAAATGTGTATGTTTACATCTTAGTTTTTACCAAAAACATTTTAATGCAAACATAATTTTGAATCAAAAAAGCCTATAGAATAAGGATTTAAAGACAAAAAAGAGTTTTGCAAAGCTGTACAGTGTGTGTGTGTTAAGCTAAATGTTATTCCAAGAATTGAAAAATTTAAAAAAATATGTGTATTAAAAATACAATAACGCTAAGTTTCAGTTTTTATTGAGGAAAGAAAAATTTGTTTACAAATTTTGTATAGCATAGGTGTAGCACGGGTAAGTCTACAGTCACGTGCAGTGACGCCCTAGACCTTCACATCCACTCATCACTCACCCAGAGCAACTTCTAGTCCTGCAAGCTCCGTTCTTGTAAAGGGCCCTGAACAGTGTACTATTCTTAATATTTATAGCCTATTTTTACTGTGCTTTTTCTATGTTTAGATACCCAAATATTTAGCATCAATAATATTCAGTACAATAACATATGGTGCAGGTTTGTGGCCTAGGAACAACATATAGGCTAGATGTGTAGTAGGGTAAACCATCTGGGTTTTATAAATACACTCTATGATGTTTGCACAACAATGGAATTGCCTAATAATGTATTCCTCAGAATTTGTCCCATATTTTAAAAATATATGCCTGAATTTGAGAAGAACCAGACCAGTCTCAGTTCCCCATGGGCCAAAGGGGAACAATAACATTTCAACCTCGAACAGAGTTGCTTGATAGTTAGTCCTCATCAGGTTCTGCTTGCTAAATGTGCAAGGTTTGTTTATCTTTTCAAGTGCCACTTATTTGCTGGATAGAGGCCTCTTATGGGATCTTTAGATTGAGCACCAGTTGGCTTTTGGATGATCCAGCCTCTTAGAGAGCCAGACCCTCCTCTCAGGCAACTTCATTCGGGACAGCTGCAGGTGCAGGTACCGAGCCTTATGAGAAATCCCTCTGCCACCTCAGGAGACCCTCCCCATTCCCCACCACACCTCCCCACCCACCAGCCCAATTTCCTATCACTCCAAACCCAAAGAACCTGCTAATTTAGGAAGTGGTGCCTGCAATACTTCTACTTCAGGAAGTGCTTGTGTTCATTCTGTTCCCACAATTCGAAAGGGCTGTGCATGCAGTTTTAGCTGCTGAGAATACACATCACTGAGCAATCCCCTCTCTGGATCTCAACCCTCTGCATGCATTTCCTTGACCAATAAATGTCTGCCACATCCTGGCCCTCAGCCTGCCTGCTCTCTAGTCCCAGTCCCTTCTGCTCTGAGGTAGAGCCCATTAGCAAATTGGATCAGGACACATCCCAATCCTGGCTCCACATCAGAAACTTCTGGGGAGCACTTTAAACACCAGTGGTTGGGCCTCACCCCAGACCAGTTGCCACCATATAACTAGGAGTGAGTCTCAGACATCTGGTCCCATGTATTACTCTCCAGGCATTTTCCATGTGCAGCCAGGGTGACTCACAGTTTATTCCTATTTGGGGTTCAATTCAGTGTCATCTTGCGGAAATCCCTCATAGCCTTTGGCATGTGGATGACAATGTTTCCTATTTTTCAGTGCAGACATGAGGTTTTTTTTCAACTTATTATATTGAAATCAATTCACATTTGTCTGCAATACAAGGAACACTCTCCTAACTGTCAGTGTTAGGAAATAACTGTATAACATAAGGTAAATATGAAATCTTTCTCCTTGGAGCTTATAATAACAAGCCAATGTCATCTTATATTCTGTAGCTGTTTAGGTGGACAGTTACTAGGCCCTGTCCCTCTTTAATGCAGTGGATTTGCCCTGAATCCTAATCGATCATAAAAGTCTCTTCAACATTAAGCATTCTCCGCGGGCAATCCTTTCTTATCAAAGGGGCAGAAATGAAGGGTTGTCCCTGTGAAAAATAAGTAAACAAATCCAAATGTCTTTGTGATCCAAATTCTGCATCTCTCCAGAATTGTAATATTTTATTGCTTTTTGAATTAGAAAAATACATTGTTTACTCTAAAAGAGAAATTCAAGACTGCCAAAAAAATTAGAACTCCCAGAGGAGTAAAATTGATTCTGATGTCTGCTCTAGGCAAACTAACTATTAAAATGACAAGGGTGGGTAATTAGAGGGGGCTGTAGGGGGTAAATCTACTTTTCAGAATATAAATATATTATATTATTTCCTTGGAAAAATAAAAAATACATTAAAAAATGTAAAGATCGCAAAAGATGTTAGATTATATTCGGTCTCCAATTTGTCTTTGTCCATCATTCTGGGAATCCTGACATCAGAAATTATTGTCACTTTTTGCCTTAAAAAGTCCTCACATTTGTCCACTCATTAGTCTATTTCTCTAGGATTCCTCTAGGATTTTGTTCACCTTCTTCAGAGTTTGCAATCTTATCTTCAGAGTTTGCAAGGGAAATCGCACCTCCAGAGGTATCTGGCTTCCTCGTGCAGGCCTTCTTTATCCCAGGTACAGCAAGCAGATTGCTTTGTTCCCTTGCTATCCCTTGCCGGCTCGCTATCCAGGTGCTGAACACAAGAGGCTGTGAATAAATGATGAAACCAAGTTTTAGCTTAGAGCTTGCTGTGTTCCATTTGCATAGCTGTAATGTCAGATTCATTATTCATGAGCATATGCTACAATGGCCCTCCCCTTATAGCTGAGTCCTCCACTGCCTCTGACTCTCAGATGAGCATGATGAACCATCTCTCCTGCAGCTTGGAGCAATTTCTCCTTTCTGAGTGCACAGCAGAGTGATGGCTCTATTTTTTATGCAAGTGTGGCTCCTTAGATGCATAACATTTACAACCTACCATAAAATAAACTGAAGGTTTTGATACTCAAAGTCATAAACACATTGGGTCAACAAAAAACAAAATTAAGGAGCAGGGACTCCCTTTAGAATTCTGGTAGAGGGCAGCATTGGTCTATGTGTAGACAGAGGAGGTAAATTACGATAATGTGTTATGGGGCATGTTGGGAAGCTTTTCCTAATTAAAAATCTCTACCCTAGGGTGATGGTTAATTTTATGTGTCAACTTGACTAGGGTAAAGGATTCCCAGATAGCTGGTAAAACATCGTTTCTGAGTTTGTCCTTGAGGGTGTTTCCAGAAGACATTAGCATCTGAGTTGATGAACTTGGTAAAGCAGATGGACCTCCCCAGTTTGGGTGGGCATCATCCAATCTGTTCAGGGCCCACATAGAGCAAAGGAGCAGAGGAAGGGCAAATTTGCTCTCTTTATATGAGCTGGGATTTATCCATCTTCTCCTGAACTCTGAATGCTCCTCCTTCTTGGATCTTCAGACTCTGACTGAACCACACCACTGGTTTTCATGGGATTTACTGGCCCCCAGAAAAATAGAGGTCAATTCTTAGAACTATGTTATATTTAGTATGTGTCCTGGGCTATAATTTAACAAGACTGTGACCAACTAAATCACTGCATATTTTTAGCAATGATAAGGTGAGACAGGACATATTTTTAGATGGAGACCAACATAAATATGATGACTGCACAAAAGTAAAATTCTTTTGACAAAGGTATTGACATGCTATTCCTGATACTGATCTTGGAATCACTAGGCATGAAGACATGGTGTAGAAAAACAGATCAAAGAATTATAGTTGGATATAGGTTCAAATCCTGGCTCTGATGTTTGTTGTTACATGACAATTGGCCTTATTTGGCTTTGTTTTTTCATCTACAAAATGGGAATAGGCATCAGTGTGGCAAAACTGACCATGCATGGCCACTGGGAAGATCATCCTAGACAAAGAGGTTAAAATGTTTACCAAGTAATGGCTTGCCAATTTTTCCCCTGAATCTTTATTCAAAGGTAGTATGATTTAGTGAGAAGTTGGGGGCAAAGAGTAATCGAGAGTCTTTGTTTAAAAAATGAAAAGTTAGATAACATAAAATTCACTTGGGCATGGTGGTACACATCTGTAATCCCAGCAGCTCAAGAGACTGAGGCGGAAGTATCCCAAGTTCAAAGCCAGCCTTAACAAATTGGTGAGGCCCTGAGCAACTTAGCAAGACCCTGTCTCAAAATATTAAACAAAAACGGGAGTTGGGAATATGGCTCCATGGTTAAGTGCACCTGGGTTCAATCAATCCCTGGTATCAAAAAAACAAAAAATTCACAAATATCCAACTAAGTATAACTAATTGTCTTCTTATTTTCCAATAGCACTATATCCCAGAGTGCACATGTAGAGTGAGAAAATCTGGGATAACAAACATTGTCAGACACCCTGGGTCTGATAAGGAGAACAGGGATCCTGTTTGTTGTTATATATATAAAAAAATAAAAAGTCAAACGTTACTTAAGAAATCCTTGTGTTTTCAGAATTAGCAAAAATCTATGGATTTCGAATGGTGAATGGTGTATCTGCATCACAGAACAGAAATGAAATGATTAGTTGGTGTACGGAGTCATTTGTTCTTTTAGTTTCTGATTAATCACTGTCTATTTCTCTCATGGGACCATTAACTTCTACATGTGTGGCTGCAAGTCTAAGAAAGAAATGTAGCAGGGAACAAAAGCTTGTTTTATTATTAATTAGACCTCTCCAAGATCAGAGAGTGCTCCTTGCCTTTCTGTTTCTGCCGGGGAACAGACTGACTCAAGGATGTTGGTCCACAACCTTTATTGACAGAACTTCATGAACTTCTCCTTTCAAGGAGAGAGCGTCACCCACCAGCTCAAGAAAGGCATTGCAAAAGACCCAGAAGAGACAGTGGAAGAGGTGACACTTGCATTCCACAGCATTCATTCACTTCTGGGCACCTATGATGGGGTAAGTCAGAGGTACATCACCCGACCCCAGCCCAACGCTGATTGAAAGGGGTGATCTATGAAACCAAATACTTGTCCTAGGCCCTGTAAATGACAGAGTTGGAACTAGACTTCAACCCTTTAAATCCTTGTCACTTGCACTTTCCACGCTGTCCTTCCCTCTTTCACTCACATTCATTGGTCCACAAACCAAGCCTTTGTGAATTCTTTTCTGTCAAAGGTGTTCTATTATTTTATAGGCCAGGTTTTGAATGATACCACTTTGAGGGCCGAACCATAGCAAAGAGCATGTGGAAAAAATGTTTCTAAGGAAAGTCCTGAGGTAGGTAGGATTTATTCATTCTCACACTATTTTGGCTTCCACTTGCAGGGTGGGAAAAGTAAAACGGATTTACGGATCTGGTGAAATGTTTTTATAACCTGAGCAGAGCGGCAACTGTGAAAGAATTATCCATTAGTACTAGTCAAAAGATGATATTACTTATTTTCATTTACTTAATAAACAATTTGGAACTTCTTAGTAGGAGACAGCAAGAATGAAGGGAGTCTGGGGCTGGAGCGGTGGCTTGGCGATTGCAGCGCTTGCCCGGCATGCACGAGTACATGGGTTCAAACCCAGCACCCACATACACAGCTAAGTGTTGGAGCAACAAAAGCCATGTGAAAACTCAATAAAAATTGATTCTCTCTGTCTCTGTCTCTCTCTCTTTCTCTCACTGTCCTTCTCTCTTAAAAAAAAAAAAAAGAATGAAGGGAGTCAGTGACCTTAATAGAAAAAAAATGCCTGATATATTTGCAAATTCCCATGAAAGCCTAATGAAAAAAAATGGGAAAAAATAGCCCAAGATTTGTAATGAATTTTAATTTTATTGAATGAACTTTTTTTGCTCTTTTCAGAATATAAAAGCAACACATTTTCATTCCCATCAAATTTATGACCTTTTTCATCATTCAAAAGAAAAACAAACCATCTTAAAGAGATGACTGTGCTGTATAATTACAAAAAATAAATAATCTTCTAGAGGAAATGGATCTGAATTATCAGTAAATCTAATACAATATAGTTTTAACTATTATTTCAAATACGATGTGGGCAAATTAGAACTAACTACCAACCACATTTTTCCTAAGAACTGCTTTAATGAGTGAATAAGTCATTTGTAACAAACAACATTCCTGGGTATTAAAAACAACTTTGTTTAAACTTTTTTATAATTTATCTTTTTAGCAAAAAACCCGCCCCTCTGACCACCACCCCTACTTTCACCATAAGAAGAAAACAAAAAGATGATGCTTCATATTCTTTAGTAGTTTCTTGTTTCACAAATGTTTCAGTATGAATTTTATTCCAACCCCTACAGAATAATCTCTGAATCATATTCATGGAATTTTAAGCAATGCAATCCAGTTAATAATAACATATTGCATATTTCAAAATACCTAAAAAAGGAGCATTTTAAATGTTCTCATCACAAAGAAATGACAAATACTTAAAGTGATGGCTATTCTAATTAGCCTGATTTTACCATTCTGCAATGTATACATGTATCAAAACATCATATTGCACCCCATTAGAATATATAATTTTTGTCAATTAAAAATAAAATACAATTTTAAAAATAAAAAATCTAAAGGCATATGAAAGATTTAATTTTTAGAAAGTGAAATTTCTAAACACATATTAACAGTATTCAGCACCAAAAGACCTACAACTCATTCACAAGAATCCAACACAAGAGCTTTATTAAACCTAAATTTTCATGTGATACCTAACTTTATTCACTCTTCAATTATCCAAAACTTTTGGTTTATCTTAATGATTCATCATTTTCAGAGATCTCTTTATTGTGTCTTCACATCACCAGTGCCAAAAATCAGTACCCTTGTTTGGACCACTTGAGAAACTGGCACATTTTGAAAAATTCACAAATGGCCTCGTTTCTAGAGATGCTGATTTGGTGAACGTTGAGTGTGGCCCAGGAGCTCATTTTTATTTATTTTTTTTAGCTCACAAGTAATTCTATGGACAGCCATATTTAAGAAATAATAAGGGGCTGGAGCAGTGGCTCGGCAGTTACGGCGCTTGCCTGGCATGCACAAGTACCCAAGTTCAAACCCCAGCACCACATATACAACTAAGTGTTGGAGCAATAAAAACTAGATGAAAAACTGAATAAAGTTGTTTCTCTCTTTCTCTCTCTCTCTCTTTCTCACTGTCCCTCTCTCTTTAAAAAAATTTTTAAAAAAGAATTAATAGTATTCATGAGTTTGAGGAATGGATGATGGAGGCAAGATCCTGGACTAGGATTGGCCTTAACTTACTATCTCACTAATTCAATATCCATGTATGCAGGAATATGTAACAACAATTCCCTCCAATATGTAAGACTATGTCAAATAAATAAAAAATAAATAAGCTTTAAAAAGAAATAATACTATTTTTACTAACATGTACAACTCAGTAGAAGCAAGATTGAGTTGTTGTGCGTGCTGGTGATCTAGATAGATATTTACTCTTACAATGCACTCTCATTATGGTTGTGTATGCTGGTTTTATTGTTCCTAAAGCTCAAATTCAGAAAAATTATAAATGACCACTTAACTCAAGCCCTCTTGAGCTTAGTTCTACTTGCTAATTTGTACTTGGGATACCTGCTTTCCCTATGCCACCCAGACATAGATAAGGAAATTCTGCCATCTACAAGGTCATTTCCTCTAGTATAAGAACCCCACTCCAGTGAATGGAGAGGCCTTAAATCTGCATTCCAGAGGGAAACTCCCAATCATCTTAAATCTCCTGGAGCAACAGCCTGCCCCGAATCTTTACCTAGATTGTCTGGATCATATGGCAGATGTTTTCCAAAGAGATCTTCGGCAATATCTCCCATCCAACATGTTCTTCTCCTCTCTCATAAAGAAGAGTCTGTTTCTCAACCTCCTTGAGTCTTAGTGTGCTTTGGGACAGCTTTGAGCAACATTATGCAGCAGAAGTGACAGAGTCACTTCTGAGACTAAATGGTAAGAAGCTAGGAGCTTCTTCTCTGGCCTTTTGGAACACTTGCTTTGGGGACGCTCCCTTTGGGAACCTACCTGCTCTACTGATAGAAGCCCAGAGAACAGGACGCAGCTATAGGTAGGTGCTCCACTCTACAGGGCTGCTAAGCTCTGAGTTAAACCATCAGAAAACAGTCAGCATCAACTGCCATGTGGATGAGCCTTCTCAGACGTTCAGCACAGATGAGTCTTCAGAAGGCTGTAGTCTCGGACATCTGAGGACCCCCCCCCAAGAAAGACCCTGAACAAGGACTGTCGAGCTGAAACTGGTCAAACCACAGAACTATGATAGATAATTATAAATTGTTTTAAACCACTAAGGTTTAGGGTAATTTGTTTTGCAGAAATAAGTCACCAGGAAAAACCCTGTGATAAGACTATTGCTCCAAATCTCAATTTATACTCTCTAGTTGTCTGCTAGATCTAGAGTACACTTCTGAACCTACTTATTTAAGGTCCAATTTGCTAAGTTAGGTCTAACTAGTTCCATTTACTTCCCTGTCCCATAGTCCTTCTTCCCCTCTGCTGAAGCCACTGGACACTTACCACACCTCCATTTACCCAATATTCTAGAACCAAATCATCTTTCTGGATCTCAAAAATCCCAAATCCTTGTCTTGGCTCTCAATTAACAAATCCCCTACCAATGATTCTCAGTCCTGAATACACATTAAACTCACTTGGGAAATATTACAAAAATATATGGGCACTAATTCTCACCTCCAAAGATCCTCCTCTAAGGTCTAGAAACATTGTTTCTCCATACTGACATAATTGATGTTTTGGGTCACATAATTCTTTGTTGTGAAACACTGACCACTATATCAAAGGGTGCTTAACCCTATCCCAGTCTCTAGATGTCAGCAATACCCTTTCAGTTGTGACAACCAAAATTGCCCAGAGATAATAGCCAACTTAAGGGGAGGAGGGCAATGTCAGGTGGCTTATTCCCCCTTGAGAACCACTGGACCAGCCAAGGTTAGCCTGGGCATCAGTATACCTAAAAACTCCTGAGATGGTTCTGATGTGCTGGCAAGGTGAAAACCTGCTGATCTAGAACAGTGTTGCTTTTAAAGCTACGTACAGACTAGGATTATTTGAATCACCAGGTCACCTTGTTAAGATGCGGATTCTGATTCAGTAGGTCTGGGTGGCCCCAAGATTCTGTTTCTAACAAGCTCCCCTGGCAATACTGTGGGCTCTCGGTCCACTCATTGACTAGCAAGAAAACAGACACTGATTCGCCTGAGGGCTGTACTGACACAGAATCCTCACCAGGGTACCACAAGTACCTTACTCTAATTGTCTTCGGAGAAAAATGATTATTAGCAATTGTCAAAACAGAGTATCTGTATTCTCCACAGTTGGCGATGATGCCTGAAAACACGGTAGCAGAGAAATTACTTCAAGTAAATTATTCACTTCTTAGGGATCAGTGTGCCGCAGACTGCATATTGCGTGTCACCAGGGCAGAAGCTGCCAGCGGATTAAGGGAAAACTTCCCTACAGTTTGCAGCTTGCTGTTGCCAAGGTAGAAAGCCAAACAGTGTCTTGAGCTAACAGCCTTTTTCAATAATGCACTCACATTGCCAGTCTGGAGAGAGGCTATGTGTGGGACCAAGGGATTTCCTCCCTCGGCTCCAGCCCACCTTCAGCATTTCAAAGTCCTCGGCTTTACCATACGTTGCAGGGGTTAAACAAATGAGTCAAGAGAGCAGACTTTTAGTTTGAGGAGGGATTTCAGGAAGTCAATTCTTGTCCCTCCAGGACAGAGGTCAAGCTACAATCGAGTCAAAGCAGACTAGCCTTGTGGAATTTACACAGAGCTGTGGAAAGGTTATGTCTCCCTCCACTCACGACTCAGAACGCAGAGGATTTGTACGACTCTGTTCTGCTTTGGCTTTTGTCCAAGAGAAATGCTCTTGTTTCACTCTGGTGGTATTTATTTGCACTCAAATCACTTCAGACGTGTGTCCTCTCTCACCTGTAAATTTAGCCAGAAACTTGAAGATGCTGGTGGCTAGGGAGTCTTCAGGGCAGATTATTTAAATCCCCCTGGCTTCAGTGGAGGTAAAAGGCATCTCTATATGCTTAAACATCTACAAGGGACTACAAATGTATTAGAGATCCCCTGTTTGGCACAATATGTGATATGTAATATTTCTCTACTTAAGTCTTGTCACCTGAGAAAGAATGAAAAAAGCCAGGAGGAATAGTAAATCTTGACTGTCCAGAGAAACAATTCTAATTCGTTCCAGAAAGTGTTTTGAGTATAGAAACTAGAAGAGACATGTTTCCTCCTCTACTTTTCCCCATGTCCATAGGAGACCGTTCTAAAGAAATTTCGTATGCATATACCCTACTCAATTCTGAACAGATCTGATGTCCAGAAACCAGTATCTACTTCCCTGGTACAGAGAAGGGAGAGGATGATGAGAAAGAAAGCTCACATTCCCCTCTCCTGAAAATACATACACTCAGACTGTCACTGCCTCCTGGATGCCTCTCCTTTGGACTATACCCTGGCTCCTCTCAGTAGTTTTCAACTGGACGTAATAAAGCCTTCAGGGACATTTAACGAAGTCTGCAGACTTTAGCACTTGTCCCACTTTGGGAGTTGCTCCTCACATCTCATTGATAGAGCCCAGGGATGCTGCTGGATGCCCTATAAAACACAAGACAATCCCCCACAATCTGATCCAAATGATCGATCTTGCTACTATTGGGAAACCTGATCTTAGAGATTTTTTTTTTTAGAAGCTCGAAAAAGACCCTCACCTGCTTCAGGAGGCTGCAGGCCCCATCATAACACCTAAATTTTTATTCTGACCTAAAATACAAAAAAAAAATGTAAAGAAAAGAAAGAGGAAGGATACTTGCAGTCATTCCTTCATTTCTGCATGAGGACACAATTTTATTCTTAGTACTCTCTATTATATCAGAAGGCAGCAGTGACAGACATGATAGGTATTTAATAAATATTTGTCAAAAGATTGGATCCCAGCCCTCAGTGCAAGGATGTCCTCATGTAAGAAATAAAGAAAAGGAGACTACTTAGCTGTGAGATTAGCTTTCTAGTGGCCAGCAGCCTGGGACTTGTTCAGGAAAGGTGACATTAACCTTAATGTGCATATGAATCACCTTGAGATGTTGTTGAAAATGCAGATTCTGATTCTAGGTCTGGGTTGAAGCCGAGTGTCTGCATTTCCCACAGTCTTCAAAGTGAAACTGGTACAATCCCAGATCACATTTTGAGCAGCAAAAAACAGTCTATGTCTAGACTTGAAGGAAGAACAGTAACCAGCTTTCTCAGCCTCCTTAACCTGCTGTAGAAAACATTGAACATTCTAAAATCTCTGCTATGCCCACATAAAAAACCAATTGATATGACTAAAAAATAATTTTTTAAATTATGTCCTGATAATAATGATCTAAAAAACGTATAAGGGGTTTCAGAAATCTTATCAGCTAACCTCTTCAATGTTTAAATGAGAAAACCAAGGCCCAGAGATGTCTTAACTTATCCAAGGTCATACTAGTGATTGGCTGTAAAGTCTGGACCCAATCCTTCGCCTTGACTGCAAGTCCTGCGTCTTTCCCCTTTCTGTGTTCTGGCTGCGCATGCTGTCTGGTACCTAGCACTACAGGTCTGGCTATTGTTTATTTGTCTCTGATTTCCCTGATGATGCTGCATATCCCTTGACAAAAGATGAATCTCTACCACTCCTCCAAGTCACCTGCCACTCCCTTCACACCTGATGGCCACATCTGGTGAGACTGGTCACTTATTGCCACATCCCTGAAATCAGTTGTTCCACTCTGCTGCTCGTCTTGTGCATCATAGTGTTCTTATACCAGATTTTGCTCCCCTGATAATATGAAAGAAGCACAAATTAACCACAGACAGAAAAAAGTTAAAAAAAAAACCAACAACAACACCACCACCACACACACACACACACACACACACACACATACACACACACACAAAAAAAAACAGTGAGCCTAGTGTCAAGTAACAGAACAAGCACTGAGCAGGGATTAAAACCCAACATTTTGGCTCCCGGTGCACACTCCAAACCTCTTCAGAAGAACATAGCCCTTCCCTATTTACCAAGCCCTCATTAGTCTAACAGCCTGTTGTCTTAATACTAAAAACCTGCTCATCAATAGCAATTTAGGTGAAGGGAAATTATATTTAGAGAAACATTCAGTCATTTACAGGTTCATTTTAAGAATCCTACCCTCCAATTGTCTCAAAATAATCTTGGGTTTGCTTTTCTTTTCCTGCAAGTAAGCAGATAATACTGTTTTGAGAGCTCAAGTTGTATTCTTGTCTTGGGTCTTGTGCCTCACAGTTAGGGTATCCCTGAGTCTCATGGATTTTAAGTGCCATCTAGTGGTAAATCTTCAGATGTCAAAAAAATAATGCGATGAAATTTAATTTAACAAAGATAATTGGGAAATGCATGGTCTTCAAATGATGGGATAATCTCATTACCTGAGACGACTCACCATGGATCTACCATATGTGATTTACCAATATTTTAAAACTATAAATACCTTTTATCAGCTAATCCTGCATATCAGTTTGAGCATCCTTTTCCAAACTCTTTTAACTTCTCAATCAAAAGCATTTAAAAATTTCTTATAATGAGTTTTTGTATTCGATGGTAGAGACAAATTGGGGCATTCTACATTATATTTTTAATTTCAAGGTAAGATTTTTAAACTAAAAGGATCATCCCTTGTGAGTATCTTTCTTCTGTGTTTTCCATTTGCTTTGACAACTCCACTTATTTCTTCCATTATAATGAAGTGCAACAACTCAGAATTGCATTCCAAAGGGAGACAACAAAGTCTTTTATAGTCAGCCCTCTATATCTCCATATCAGTGGATTCCACATGCATGCATTCAATCAGCTACAGTTCAAAAATATTCAAAAGATTTTTATTAAACAGGTACATCTTTTGTCTTATTCACATAGCCTTTACATTGCAAATCAATATATGATTTAAATTATAGGAGAAGATTATCTAGGTTATATGCAAATATTATGGCATTTTAAATAAGGGATTTGAGCACGCTGGGCTTGGTATTTAAGAGGGGTCCTGGAAGCAATCCCCACAAATACCAAGGGACTATGCTTTCTTCCTCTTCCTCAGAAAAGAGAGCAGATAAAAAGGTTGATCCTTCCTTTGCTTCCTCCATCACCAGAATTCAGTATCTGCTCTTTCCTAGGTTTAGAATCTCTGGACCCCACAACCAAACCTGCACTTAGATGCATCTGGCTGAATGGCTGTAAGAGTTTGCTTTCTCTGTCCATTTTATGTACAATGACAGATACACCAAGGTGGTCAGAAATTAAGAAATGTGTCTACAGAACTATCGCCAGACCTTAAGGGATTGGAGTTATAACTTAAATTTCCATCTAAAATCGAGAGATTGATGCTGCTGCTTCAAGATCAAAAAGGAGTTGTGAAAGAAATGCACTTACAAAAGTAGACCCCACATACTCTGAGAAAATATGTACAAATGAAATACAGACAGGAGATACCAAAACAGATGTCCCTTCTACAGCACAAATGGAGAGTTCAAAAAGAATTTCCATTAAAAAATGATTGGATATACTTGAACAGAAGCTACTATTAAATGCTAGCTCACTACAATTACTTCATTTTGGTTTTTATAACATTCACTTTTTTCTGAATAAAAAATTTAACTGTGGGCTGGAGCTAAACCTTGACCATTGTGGAAAGTGGTCAACTCTCATGTATTAAACCCTGATAAGGTGTAGTAGCATACAACCTAAGGCATTCGTAGAGATGCATTGGGAAGGGAGGGGGAGGGGTTAGAGTGGGTAATTGGGGGGGGCTCTATGGAGTAAATCTAATTATCAGAGAGTATATTATATTGTTTTGTTGAAAGCATGTTTGATTGTTCAACAAATAAATTTCTTAATAAAAATTGGCATTAATCACTTTGAATTAGGCAAGACTTCTTAGAATACCAAGAATGGAAGTAACAAAAGAGAAAAAAACAGATAATTGAACTTCATCAACATTTGAAACTTTTGGGCTTCAAAGGACACTATTAAGAAAATGAAAATATGGGGCCGGAGCAGTGGTTCAGCGGTTACAGCGCTTGCCTGGCACGTGCAAGTACACGGGTTCAAACCCCAGCACCCACGTACATAACTAAGTGTCAGAGCAACCAAAGCCATGTGAAAAACTCCATAAAAATTGATTCTCTCTCTCTCTCTCTCTGTCCTTCTTTCTTAAAAAAAAGAAAGAAAATGAAAATATAATACAAAGAAAATATTTTAAAACTCAATTGTATATCAATGGTTAGAGACATATCTATATTTTTATTCAGAATTAAATGATTGCATAACTATTAAAAAAAATTTAACTGTGGAAATATCGAAGAAGCACAAAGTAGAATATAAATTTTCCTTCACGCATAGCCATAGACATAGCCTTATTAAAACCGTTTAGGTATTTTTCCTGTATGTAATTGGATATAAAGATTAAGATCATACATATGCAAGTTTTTTGTCATGTGATTTTTTTCACTTAATAATATATTCACAAATAAAAATACATTTAGTGACATTAAGATTTGCCATGTTTAATTTAAGCAAAACTCATCAATAGACATTAGGTTTCTAAATTCTTACCTATGTGTCTAAATAATTCTGAGATGAATTTCCTTGCAAACAAAAAAGGCACAAGTAAATGTTTATCTCAAATTGATTTCTAGACCTTGAATTACTGGGTCAAAGGATTTGCATGCTTTTGTGATACACAACAACAAACTGATCACCAGAAAAGCAGGCATTGATTAACACTCTCACAAGGGCCTTATACATGTACAAAGATGGCATTTTCTTAGATGGGGGGCAAGTTGCTGCTTACCCACCTTCTGCTCTTCAGGACGTTTCCTTGACTATGCAATGGGCCTGATTAAGAAGCTCGAACTCTTAATTTTACAGTTAACAGTACAGACGTGTGGGTCTTCTGACTCTTATAACTATGAACATCTCTTCTTAATAAAGAAAAAGTGGAAATATGTGTTCAAATTCATGAATTTTACCCCTAAATTAATTTTGTAAATCTCCCATTGCTAAAGTTTGCTTTTTTCATCCATGTTTAAGTTACTTGCAATAAGAAGGAAAGCTGAACACCTTGGTCCCAATTGGCACAAACCTTAGCTGTAAACTCCCAATTCATCTCTCTGACACTGCCAGAGGGAAGTTCAAATCTGAATTCAGGCAAAGTAACAGTTCAGAATGACTAAATCCACATTGTAATTTGGTTGAATGCTATGATATTGCTAATATTTGACCATTTTTATTTTCAAAAAATGACAATTTCATATAGTACAAGCTAGTAGAACAATTAATAATGACCAATTCACAGGGAGGTAGATAACCAAAAGCACACATCCAGAGACATCACTACTCCTGGGACCAGACACGTTGAGTCCCAGTGTGGGGCAGCCACAATGACCCTGTCAGTCCTCTACTCCCAATCCTCATTTCTTGAGTTATTACCAAATGACAAGGATGGAACCCAAAAGATTGTCAGTCAGTGAATCTAAAAAGAAAAAAAAAATCAGCTCTTACTCTGGGCCCATAGAATGGATAGAGGAAGATCCCTCTCTCCCCCAAACTATCAAGAAAGGCACCTGATATTCACAGACATGGGAGGCCCTGAGGGAAGGGGAAACAGAAATATTACTATGAAGAAGGCTTTTGGAGTGGACTTGCTCATAAGCTCTCTTGTGCTTATTTGAGCTGGAGAGGAGAATAGGTGGGAAGTGACAAGACAAAACAGAAGCTGCAAGAGGAAGCCTGTAGTTCCACCATGTGACATGGCAAAGACCCATCAACTGCATTGGATCAGGTGGGCAGGTACGGAAGGTAGGTTGGAGCTGCCTTTTTATTAGACAAGAGGAATGCCCCAAACAAGTGACATTCATGAAACAGTTTGGAAGCAGGAACTGGGAAGTGGGGCAGAGGAGAAGCCAAAGTCATCAACTCCTGGGACTCAATCTCCAATCAAGGAACACACTTTGGTGGCCTTTCTGCAAGGACCTTGGAAGAACCCATGTATAGGTCCCCAAAAAAGAAAAGTACCTCCATGCTCACACACACAGAAGATCACCTACCCATCATTCTTGGCCAGGCAGCTGCAGTGTGTAAGAATGGATTACAAAGGCATGACCATAAGTATAATGATCTCTGCCATTTCCTTTGTTCTATCCCCACTGACTCAACCTGGAGTAGCTGGGAGAAGCAAAGTGACTGGCCACACCACCTCCTCACTACAACCCACCCAGCCAAAGATCAAGGATGTGTTGGTAATTAGAGTTGGGCTGGATTAAACTTTAATATCTATAAGTGTCCAAGATGTAATTAAAAGGGAAAAAAGGGAGATGCCCCAGAGTGTGATAGACAGAGAAAATGTGCTTTCATGCTTGTGTATCATCAAAGTTTTGACTGTTCAATGAGCCTAGGTACACTAGTACCTGGACTGAGAGACTAATTAGAATTTCTGGGCCTCTGTGGCTTCATTTGCTAAAGTTCAGTTTCTATAGTATAATTGAGTTCAAAGATAACTAATCATAAATATCAGTGTAAAGGAAAGGAAGATGAACTTTAATTCTGAAGGAAACCACATCAGATTAGACTAATTGTAATCTGGAGTTTTGTTTCAACTCACTCCTGTCAGACACAGTGACTAGGGAGAAGAAATAACCAAGGCCAAACAGCATTATCAACAGTAAACACAAACACACACACACACACACACACACACACACACGCATTATATATTTGGTTTATTTCATTGGTGGGTGTAGAGAAGAATAAAGCCAGTGGGTTCTTGTATTCAGAAAATACATAGTGAAGTGAACTCTTCAATTGTCTCAAAAATTATTTTTTTATTTTTATTTATGTATGTATACAATTATTTATTTTTTTATTTTTGGTAAGAGGGATTGAACCCAGGGGCACTTAACCACTGAGCCACATCCCCAACCCTTCTTATTTTTTATTTTGAGACAGGGTCTCACCACATTGCTTAGGGGATCTCTAAATTGCTCAGGCTGGCCTTGAACTTGCCTTCCTCCTGCCTCAGCCTCCCGTGCCACTAGGATCATAGGCATGCGCCACTGTACCCAGCTTTTCTCAAAAATTCTGATGTATGATTCACAGATCAAACTGATACATTACTCCAATATGGCTACCTTTCTGAATTTGATTCTGTTAAATTTCAGAAGTAGAGGCCAAATATAATGAGGCCACTTTACACACTGCTTCCTCAAGGTTATAAAAGGTGTTAACTACTTTACAAATCTTCACTAGAATCCAGCCCCGCCACAAGGTAAAAATCAAATGGACATTATTTACTCATTATGAAAGACATGTCTTTTGTTGGAATCATTAAACCCAAATATTATTCTCTCTAGGTCATTAATTTGGAAATTTTCTTATGAATGTTAATAATCTACTTACCTTCCTCTGAGACCTTGTAGCTACATTCATTATTTTACTTTCCTTGCCTTGAGCATTTAGGATCTTGGAGCTTAATATCTCTGGAAATTTACGAAGCTTATCTAAAGAGATGGCCATAGTGGTTTAACTTATATGTTAAGTACCAACTACATTATGGTTAATTCCTCATCTGTCCAGAACTTCTTGAACTTCAAATTGTCACATTTCTACCAATTTTCTTATGACAAATCTCTATTCTCTGGTCACTAGAGACAAGTATGTTTCTTCAAAGCTATTGTAAAGTTCAAATATCACACATTTATAACCATCTGCTCCTAAAAACTTCAATGGATATTCAAACATTGGCACATGTTCTGTCTCCTGTAACTATAAGCAATGTCTGCATGTCCTTTCCATACAAAAGAGGAAAAGCTAATATTTATTTAGCAACCTGTAAGTGACAGGTGAATGGGCATGGAATTGACAAAATATACTGTTTATGGGATAAAATTTAGAATTCTCTTTTTCATTATCCCCTCAAGGTTACCATTGTACCTCATAATTGTCTAAAATTCAATTCTGCTTTCAAATGGCAGAAAACATTTATGTGACAACCCTTTCAGTACAAGTAGCCTTCCAGTGCTATTACTGTACAAAGCCAACATTTGGTGTTCTTGATAGCACTCTGCCTAGAAATGGCAGACAGCATTCTGATTCTGCCATTCATTATGCAAGCCTCCAATTAATGATAATGTTTTTCTATGAGTGATCTATAATTATAGCCTTTCACTAATCTAATTCAAATGGGTTTCTCCTACAGTAAATACAAAATAGCTGCATTTTACTATCTGTAACAACAAAATCAAGATCTAATCTCTCTTTCAAAGGAGTCAGTACTAAGGGTTATAAGACTAACATACACACGTCTCAATGACCTGAGGTTGCAAGAAAGGAAACTTAAGGCTATATACAGGACCAATTTCAAAGCTAAGGAGTTCTTCAGGGGATCAATGAAAAAGAGGCTAGGCAGAGAGAATCCAACAATAAAGCTACAGGTGCCAACAAGGAGAAAGAAAATATACAGAGAGAATAATCCAGATATAAATCTCCCGTACACACAACCATTTTATACAGTACCCAGAGCCTTCATAAAAACTTTGGAGGCCTTACCAATATATATTGATCTTCTTTTTTAAAGATGAGTTTCAAAAGATTGGTGCTAAATGCTTCCATTTGTATAAAATGTTAAACATGTAAAATGTAAAAAGAAAGATCCACAGCTTCATGAATATTAAAGGGATGGGAAGTGTTGTGAGGACGGGTTTACAGTGGGAAAGGAGGGAGCCATGTGATGGACAGGTTTCTAATATGGATTGTATTGATGGTTTCATGGGTGCATTAATATGTTATGGATTAAATTATATCTCTCCCCACCAAAAAATCTTTATGTTGATGCACTGGACCCAAATGTGACCGTATTTAGAGACAGACTTTTAAAGAGGTAATTAAGTTAAATAAGGTTATAAGGGTGGAAGCCTAATTTGATAAGACTAATATAAGAAGAGGGACAGATACCAGGGAAAAGGCCATGTGAGGACACAAGTAGAAGGTGAATTATGAGGAAATACATTTCTATCATGTAAGTGGTCCAGTCTATGGTATTTTGTTATGGCAACCCTAGCACTCTAAGACATCTACATTTACCATATATAGATTACAATGGTTTCTGTATATTCTAAGAGTGAGTACCCATGTATGGCGGCATGTGACCACAGTCAGAGCTACTTGGGAGAGGAAGAGGGGCATAAGTACCTGCTTAGTATTTAGACAAGTTGAATGCTTCAAAAAGAACTCTTCTCTAGTTTAAGATGAAAATATCAACTACTATAATAGATAAACTTTGAAATATCAGTGACTTAACACAATAGAGTTCAACTTTTTAGTCATATAGATACAGTTCAATCAGTTGTTCAGCAGGCCTCCTTTCATACAGTGATTCAGAGAGGCAAGCTGCTTCCATCCCGTGTTTCTCTCTACTATGCTAGAACATCAGAGCCCTTTGTTTTCAGACAATGAGCAGAAACAGGAAGGGCAGAAAAGCCAAGGGCGCTGTTGAAACCCGTTAGCCCAGAAATGATTACATCACTTTTGCACACATTCCATTGGTGAAAACTGGTCACATGACTCTGTCCAGCCGCAAGAGGAATTGGGAAATGTAGTACCTGACCAAGCAGCCACTTCCTGTAAGCAACTACGCGCTGCAGAAAAAGAACACAAATATTGGTGGGGACAAAGCTATCTCTGCCATTGCCTTTCTCTGAGGAAAAGACACTAAAGAAGAAATCCAAGGAACAGCGAGAAGTCAAACCATGAAAAGAACTGTGGAAAAGTGGGTGTCCAGTTAGAAGGAACTGAATATGAGACAGTCAACCTCAAAACAGAAAAAGGCCCTCATGTTCAAAGGGCAGAAAAAAGAAACTGAAATGCAGTAGGCAAGGGAAAAAAGTAATTTCATGATGTTGGAGAAGCAGGAGGAAAACATGCATGGACTATTGAGGAATTTGGATGTTTTTACTGTTGTCAAATGGTTTTAATAGCATAATAGTCTGCTCCAATTTACTTTTGAGAAATCTTTATCTAGGAGTCATGAGAAGATTGGTAGTGGGTAAGAGATGGGATTGAGAGGCCAGAAATGAAACATAGTTATTTCCTATGCCAAGGGCCATTTTGAACTAAAGAATTTGATCATCGTGAAAATGGAAAAAAATAGAGCCTGGCAACCTAAAATAGCAGTGGGTCATTTCCTTGGCTGAATATGCACATCTTGTTCATCAGATGGGAGGCATCTGGCTGCTGGACCTCACATTTTGGCAGTCGTCAGACATGGCTAGAAGGCCTGAGATTCAGAAGGTTAGAAAAGGAGGCCTCAAAGTCATACAGAAAGATACAAAGATTGAAGGGATACCAACAGCCTGCTTCTCACACTTACAGAGATATTCCACAAGGTGGTAGGTAGTAGCTCCAAATACTGACAAAGCAAAATGAGGAAATAGATGTTTGAGCCAGGCACAGTGCTGCACAGCTGTAACCCCAGTGACTCAGAAGCCTGAGGCAGGAGAATTGCAAGTTCAAAGCCAGCCTCAGCAACTTAGCAAGGCCCTAAGCAACTTAGCAAAATCCTGTCTCTAAAAAACTAACAAAGGGCTTGGGATATAGCTCAGTGGTTAAACACTCCCATATTCAATCCATAGCACCAAAAAAAATAAATAAATAAGGAAATGGATGTTTGACTCTTTTCATGATCATGGACATGAACACCAGCAAAAACACAATAATCTGTCCCCAGAGCAGCCACATTAATTTTTTAGTTATCAGGCTTAGTTAGTAGAATGTCTACCCTTCGTCTAGACTTTTAGAATTCTGCTATGGATAAGAATTCAAAATGTCTAGGTTAAAATATATGCAGTGGAGGCGGCGAGGCAGGAAGGAGTTGGAAGTGAAGGATGCAAGCTCTGCACTGCTCAGCAACCATGAGGTGTTCCAGTTGCTGACTGATCTAAAAGAGCAGAGTAAGGAAAGCGGTGAAGCAGAACCTGAATACCATCCCCTACGAGGGCTGAGAAGCTGCAGCTGCTGAACCACAGGCCTGTGACTGCTGTCGAGATCCAGCTGATGGTGGAAGAGAAAGCGGCTCAGGCAGTAGCAGATTGAAGCCCTTCTCCCTAGGTCAGGAGCATCCTGCCTGCAGGGCCCGAGGCTGAGCAGTGAGGAGGCACTGGATGAAGAGAGCACAGCCTAGAAGCGCACAGCTGGCCCTGGCACCTTGCGACATGAAGAGGCCCAGCAGCCTTTGCTTGGATATGCAGAGGGTAGTTTGATTTTACTCTGTATCCCAGCAGGCCTGATTTCATGGTTAGTTGGGGGGAAAAAATCACAGACATAAACTGAAAAGGTATTTACCTATACCTCAGGGAGAAAAGACATGGCAAAGGTGGCTGAGGTCGTCAGGGCAGAGAGCTGAAGAGGGGGACAGTGACTGGACCTCTCCATGGTAGAAAGACTTCCTCTGCAGCCTTTGTTACAAATGAGGGAGGTCTGTGTGCACAGAGGGCAAAATGATCAGGTGCTTTTGGTGGGCTCCATCTTAATGAATTTCATCAGCATCCCTAGGAACTTCCCAAACCAAGCTCAGGGTGTTGTCAGGGTGCCCGCTGAATTGTGAGAATCTAGTTAGCGGGCTCAAGACTGGTCACTCCAGAGTGAAAGGAGCTGCTGAACTTGGCTCACTTTGAAGGAACTTCTTTGAGGGCAGAGATAAGAAAAGGAGATGTTACTGGGCCTGGCCAACCCTTCTGAGGAGTTCTAAAGGCCCCTTCTGCTGGCATAGACTCTGTTTACTGGCCTGTTAATTAGTGTTAAACATTAGCGACCTACACAGTGCAGTTCAAGACAGACACTCCAGACAGAAAGACAGTGGCAACGGAAATGCAGTATTGGCTATCTTTCTGCCCCATCGGCAGCCCAGGCTGGGCAGTGCTGGCCCAGACCAGGTAAACTTTGTTTGCATAATGGGCAAGTAATGCACACCTTTAAAAGGGGCAGTTATGTAGCTCTTTGATGAACAGAACATGTAAAAACTAGAGGTCGATTAGTAAGAATTTTAACAAGGTTACATCTGTTTTTAAATGTAAATATTAATAACTAAAGACTTTTTAACTATCTGGAAAGTTTAGTAATCTTAAATAAGCGTCTGCCCTAGATCCTAGGAATATTGCTAAGTCTGATTTCCTATATTCATTGGTCCCTGTTTGGGGAAGAAAATGCCCATAAGCATCATTTTCCAAATTGGTACTCATTTTGTTATAAAAGGCTACTGTTACTTGGATTACCTCTGCCCCCTTGTATCTCCCATTTTATTTCAGACTCATTCACCCTCCCCTGTGAGCAGTTGCAGTGTGTCGTCTTCACCTTCCTGTCTCAGGATCAGCTGAAATCCTTACAGGCAGCATTGAGAGAACCAGGAGTGTTGGTGTCAAACCTCTCAAGTGCTGGAATTCGATCTGGAATTGTTGGTTTATTTGTCAAGGCACACATCTGCCTCTTTTTAATCTTTCGGGTGTTCAGTGATTTTTCTTGATGAATTTAGGGTTTTAATTAATATAATTAATAATAATAATAATAAATTATTCCTAGGTGTTTGCCAAAATATATATATGTATACACACACACACACACACACACACACACACACACATGTAGTACTTTTATTGATCTAAGACATTGGCATTGAGAAGTGAAAATGTTAGTGTTCTTTCACATGCCAAAACACCCCACAAGACAAATCTGAGTATTAAAAGATCTTTTTAAGGGGCTGGAGCGGTGGCTCAGCCTTTACCGTGCTTGCCTGGCATGTGCAAGTGTGCGAGTACATGAGTTCAAACCCCAGCACTACCTACACAGTGAGGTCGCAGAGCAATGAAAACCACATGAAAAACTAAATAAAAATTGTTTCTCTCTCTCTCTCTCTCTTAAAAAAAAAAAGGTCTTTTTTTAAAAAGTGAGTATAATTCCAAAACTTAGTGAATCAGTGGAAGAACCTTCCTACACAGAATTCAACTTGTGCAACTCCCAAGTTACCCGAAGTGTTATCTGGAAGCTTACCTGCCTCTGATGAATTCTCCAAAAAAAGAAACTAACTCCCTTGCCTATTTCAGAAGCCTACAATAAGGGGTTCTTTAGTGTTCCAATGTATTTCTGATATGTTTTAAATAAGCTGAGGTTCCACCTGCTGTGTACATGGTGTTTTGCAGGAACACAGAAGATTTATTTCTGCCTCAAAGAGGGGAAAGATTTGTTCCTGCCTCAAAGTATTTGTCAAAATTCTGCTTCCCTGAGGTGGGGTTCATGAAAATGGTGCTGTTTTAGTCAGCTGATTTGCTGCTGTGACTAAAAAAACCCAACAAGAGCAATGTTAAATGAAAGGTTTATTTGGGTTCATGATTTCAGAAGTCTCAGTCCATAGAAGGCAAGTTCCATTCTTGTTGGCTCAAGGTGAGGCTGAATATCATGGCAGAAGAGTGTGGCAGAGGAAGTGGCTCACATGATGATCAGGAAAAAGAGACACAAAGAGACTCACCAGACACAAAACGTATACCCCAAAGTCATGCCCAACAGACCTACCTCCTCCAGCTACACCCTAGCCACCTTCAGGTACCACTCAGTTAATCCCTATCAGAGGATTAATTCACTGATTGGGTTAAGGATCTCATAATTCAATCACTTCTCCTTTAAGCCTTCTTGATTTGTTTCACACATGAACTTTTGGGGGACACTTAGTATCCAAACCAAACAGTTGTGAACTGGAAGGAGGAGGTAGCAGGGGCTCCTCCAAGGCGGCAGCCCATTGTCTAGCATAGCAGCTATTTCACTCAGCATTAGGTATAACAGCAGAACAAAGGGAGCCCAGTAAGAACTTACAGTCATAAGGCAAGAAAAACAATCATAATTTACAAAACTCCACTTCACTGAAAAGTGAGACTACATAAGTTAATTATGGAAATTCTAGATGATTCTCCTAGACTCCCTCACTTAAATAGTACTATTTATATGAGTACTTAAAGGAATTCTTTTTCAATTTTCATTAGAACTTTTAAAGAGGATCAAAAGCCATCAGTCTATGGACATGAGCACACTGGTTAAAAAGAATGCTTAATTGGGTTTTTACCCAGTTTTTTTGGCTCCAAGGACCTCAGTCATTTTGCAAGAATCTTTGTGGAACTCTTTTGGGAACAGAGTGACTTGCCAAACACAATTAACAACAGTGCACAGTTGTAAAACACAGGCATTCCTCTCTACAGGTTTCAGACTCCAAGCATCAAGAAAAGATATTTAAAAATTAAAAGAAAAAGGCAACCTCCTGGCATCATTTGCAAAGGCACTGCAAAGTACTAGATGATGGTCTGGCTTGAATGTCTCCTCCAAAACCCATGTTGAAATCTAGTTTGGTGGGACCTTTAAGAGGAAATTAAGTACTGAGGACTCTGCTCTCATAGATTAATGCCATTACCCCAGGAGAGGGTAACACAGGAATGCACTTTTGATATAAAAGATAAATTCAACCTAGTTTTTCTCTCTGGGTCTCATGGGTGATCATTGCCCTTTTGCCATCATCAGGTGCTGGGGCCATATTCTTGGTCTTCCCAGCCTCTATAATTGTGAGGAACACAGTTGTTTCTTTAAAATTACTCAGTCCATGGTAGATGTTAAAGCAGCAGAAAATATTCAAAAAGACAGATGACCAGACGGTTGTTGCGGTACTGCCAGTACTAAGCAAGCAGGTGACTCTGTCAGGGTGTTCACCCCTCTGAGCCACACCATACAGTCCGCAAAATGAGGGAGCTGAAATAAATGGCCTCTAAATGGGCTCTTTTCTGTTCTAACATGGAGCCTACCAGACACAATAATGGGTTAGAAGCTTCACTTTTGAGCAGGCAAAGTCAGCAGAAAGCAGCCATTGAGGGAGGACATTGAAGACACCGTCAGATTCAGAGGCTTGCTCTGTGTTTTGCAATGGGAGAGCCGTGTACTGAGCTTCTGAGTTACAATTCTGAGCTTCTGTCTGCAGATCTGAGCCTGTCATGTACTCAGTTCTGACCAACATGAATGGAATCTTCGTGCACACATTGATGCGGAGAGCAGCGGCTGGGCTTCAGAGACCTCCAGCATGAAGCCAAAAGGAAACTCGAGGCTACAATGTCGAGCTTAGCTTTTGAGTAAACCAACCTTGATTTTAGAAAGAATAAAACACCCAACTTATTGTCTCACTGAGAACAATTTTGCTTCACCTTATGGAGCAAAAATAAAATTAAATCTTTTTTTAAAAAAGAGAGAAAGAGGGAGAGAGGCATCTGGGATCTGGGTTCTGTTTTTCTGACACTTAGTTGTGTATATGGTGCTGGGGTTTCTACTGGAGTTCTTGCACATGCCAGGCAAGCGCTGTAACTGCTGAGCCACAGTTCCAGCCCCTAAATCTATAAACCTTGATTCCAGTGAATGAACTCACAAAATGTTGAGCTCAAATAAGAACAACCCCGCCATGGTCTCCCAGGGTTTCCATCCCCACTGCGAGGCCTATGCCATTGCATGGTAATAATCTGGGATGTGACACAGCAGAAGAAAATGCAAAACCATTTTAAGCAGTGCTTTTTGTTTGTTCTCACTAAATACCATTCACAGAATTAGTAGTACTCTGGCAGAGAACTTTACAAATTTCAGTCAAGGAATGTAAATTGCCCTTGCAGTTTTTGATAAAAATTAATTTGATGATCAGCTGAATACCATCCACACAGAAGATGCTCCCTGTACAGAATACAATATGAGAAATCAAGGCAGAACATTACTAAGCATTTCAGAGCTTTCTGTGGTGGAATATAATCTTTAAACAGTTGATGGGAA
The DNA here is from genome assembly GCA_004027875.1 of Aplodontia rufa. Taxonomy (NCBI): domain Eukaryota; kingdom Metazoa; phylum Chordata; class Mammalia; order Rodentia; family Aplodontiidae; genus Aplodontia; species Aplodontia rufa. Next base: position 40,246 of record PVKS010011232.1, read on the forward strand.
ATAGAGAGTACATATAATGTAGAATAAGAGGATGCTAAAAGGTGTTCCTGGTTTATCTGAATCTCCAAAGCAGGCTGTATTAACTCCACTGCATTTTAAATGTCCTGAATTTCTTCTTTTGAATGCAGAAGCAATGGCACCTATTATGAAGCACATCCCTATTTGGAGTAGTGGTTTAAATACCTCATTTATTCGACAAATCATTATTGAACACTCACTACTTGCCCGGTATAGTACAAGATACTAGTCACAGAGTGTTAAAAACCCACACCACCAACACCCTCAGGGACTATACGCCCTAGAAGGAGAGATTGATAGTGACTAAACAGACTCCCACAACATTTTTACCAACTGTGAACAGCGGGATAAAAAGAAATTAAAAATAATCTAAGAGAGTAAAACTGGAAGGAAAAAGAAATGAAACCCTCCCTGAGAAAATGTCATTTGAGTTGAGGACGAAAAGATTTCCATCAGGTGAGAGGAAGAGCATTGCAGAAAGACAGAAGAGGCTGAGCAAAGGTTTTCTGGGGTGGAGACTAATCCCACCCACACATAGCCCAGGGTCTTCCATGAACTAACTTTGCCTAAGGCGATAGCTGGTAGCAGCAGGCTAGCAGTCAAAGGCACATGTAATACCAGAACCAACTGTCACTGGAGAAGAGATGTCTCCAGAGAAGGGTCCAAGGGTCTGAGGAGTTCTCAGAAAACAGGAGGAACTCAACTCAGGACCACTGAAGTTCTCTGCATACATGGCAGAAAAGAATTTTGGCACAAGCCAGACAAAGGCATAGAGAGAGGATTATTTAGACAGGTAAATACACACTCAGGGGAGAACGCAGCCTATCTTGAGAGTGAAGTCCTGCCTTGGGCTGCGGCTCCAATATTTATAGAAGGGCTGTATCAGGGGCTGCACTGGAAATGGAGCCAGAATGGAGCTGCACAGTTTCGTGCCAGTTTTCCCTGTGCTTGGGTATTTCCTTCATTTTACGGGCATGGGCCAAGGGCATCCTGCTCAAGATTTACAACTGTGCTTTCTGCATCTAAATGGCTCGTGGATGTTTCTTTTAAGAGTCGGTGTTTCTCTCTCTTTATCCTTAATCCTATCTCACAATGTTGAAAGAGTCTCTGGACACAACAGGGCATTCATCCGCAATTATTACACTGGTGAGTTCATTACATCTCCGGCTTCAGATTGAACGCTTCTCTTATGGAGGTCTGGGGGTGGTGAGGAGCCCCACATCATCTACAGCATAGTACAATGCCATTGTTATTAGGATTTGGCTCCCTCCGAAGTGGAAGTTGCAGGTGTTGGAGCACAGCCAATGACAGGAGATACTAGGTTCACTGAGCCAGAAGAATCACACCGTAAATCCTGATGCCATTTTGAGAACAGTAAAAAGCAAACAACCCATAACATTATAGAGCAAGAAGACGAGCAAATATCACCTTCCTCCTGAATATGAGAATAAAGTGCATTAGGTAAATAAAAGGCTGACCATCAAATATAAAGGCCACAGAGAACCACTGATAAAAAAACAGGTAAAGAAAATTAATTCCACTCTCAACTGGGCAAACCAGGTTACACAGTAGTGACAGGGTTCAGAACACACCACTGAAAATATGGTACCTGGCCATATTGAATATCTTAAGATGAAGAAACGTGAGAATCTGTGTGTTCGGGAAGATTCTCTGGCTTTCCCCTAACCTTCTCTTATGAAGCATGTCACAAGGGCCTTATGTGGGCGGTACCCTCCTATTCTCAAGGAAAATAACATCTCGACCCAAGACAAGTCTTTGATCTGTTGGAATGCAGTAAGCACCCATGGTTAAGGATGTGAAGTGTCCCCCAAAAGCTCATATGAGACAATGCAAAAACGTTTAGAGGTGAAATGATTGTGTTATGAAAATTTTAACCTAATCAGTGCATTGACTCTCTTGAATGAATTAGCAGTTAACTATAGGCAGGTAGGATATGACTGGAAGAGGCAGGTCACCGGGGGCATGGCTTAGGGATATGCATTTTGTCCCTTGTGAGCAGAACACTCTCTCTTCCTCCTGCTGCTGTGTTCTGAGCTGCTTTCCTCTGCTATGAAGTTCTGCAGCATCACCTCAGGCCCAGAACTTTGGAGTTGGCTCTCTATGGACTGAGAATTCTGATACTGGAAGCCAAAATAAGCTTTTCCTCTGGTTTGTTCTTGCCAGGTCTTTTGGTCACAGAGATGGAGAAAAACTGACTAAAGAACCATGAACCTTTGAAAAAACATTCCTGAGCAACACAGCCCATGTCCTTAGCCTGCTTACCCCATGCCCTTACCTACAAAAGAATAACCTGAGGGCAATGGGCAAGTGCTATCTGGGAAAACTGGTGCCAAACTACATAATTCCAATCCAGTTCCCTCCACCCCTTGTCCAGCCCCAGGAAAGGTCCATACATAAATGTTCACACTCTACACCAAAGGTCTGCTTTCTCTCCCTCTGGAGTTGGCCCACATTTTCCCTTGGATGTGTATTCCTTTCTTTATCCCCAAAATTTCACATTCTCAAGATGGCCAGCATTCCCCTTGAATGTGTATTTCTTACTTTACCTTCCAAAATGTCTTTTCCATGAGTCAGACCACATTCTTCCCTGAAGGTCTGTTTTCCTAAATAAATCTGTATCTCTCACTGACTCACTCCTTCACATATGCCAAGGACCCCACTTGTCCTGAGTTAAGGTGCTCTTCTCTGGAACTTCTTGGATCTCTGGTGACAATTTCTTTATGAAGTCTCATATCATATAAAACTTATCTTGCCAGATGTGGTGGTGCACGCCTATAATCCCAGCAGCTCAGGAGGCTGAGACAGGAGAAACTCAGCAATTTAGGGAGACCCTGAGCAACTTAGCAAGACTCTGTTTCAAAATAAAAAAAAGTCCTTGAAATGTGTCTCAGTAGTAACATGCTCCTGGGTTCAATCATCAGTATAACAAAAAAAACTTATATTAAGTAAGTTTGCATATTTTTCTCTTATCAATCTGCCTTTTCTTGTGTGGGCCCCAGATAATGAACCTAAGATAGAAGAAAAGATATCTTTCATCCTCAATGGTAGTTACTTTTAAAGCTGTCAGAGGCATCCAAACAGCCCTCACTCCTGATCAGTGACCATGTCTATGATTTTATTTTCTAACCATGGCCTAAAAAGTTAGCCACCTGTTACACAGGGGTCTTTCCAAAGTCCTGTAGCCACATTTAGATCTGAGAATGGAATTTGGGGATGCCGATAAGACTGAATCCGAGCCAGGTAATTTTCACTAAAAAAAAAAAAAAAAAGGTGAAATCCTGACTTTTTAAAATATTATATTCCAAGCTATTTCCATTTATTGTTTTAAAATGTTTTATTAGTTCTGCATAGTCCTACATACAGAAGGGATTCGTTGCTACACATTCACACAAGCATAAGTAATGACAAAGTAACTTAAACCCAATCCTGAAGACCTGACTCTTGCACAGACATAAAACAAACCATTCTAAAGATTTTCTTTTCTTCAATACTCAATGAAAGAATCAGTAAATTGGGAAAACTGGTTCAAAGGAGAAAATAAAAGGCAGAAAACAGATTAGGGATGTTGATATGAACTGCAAATGGAAAGGAAGAAGAGGAGTTGACTGAACTTCCACCATGAAGGCTACAATTAAAGAACCCCCGTGCTGCAGAAAGTGCACGGCTTTCCAAGGAAGCAGAGAGCTTCCGGCACACTGATGAAATAAGCACCATGGCAGAACTGTCACTTCAACCAGATTACTGCCTAACTACAGACAAATAAATATGAAAAATAGCAGGCTTCATTCCCTCTACTCCAAACAAGGGAGAGGTTTCCCCCCACTCCTTTTTCTAAGAGCAATTACTTTAGACCTGTAATTATAAGTACTTTCTGTTCTCTTTGAAAGGTACATTGGTCCTTTTGAAAACTAGATAGCCTGTTGTCAGCTTCATGACCCAGGAATGTCTTTCTCAAGGATCTGGGAGCCATCTCTTTGAACTGCAAACATCAAGAGCAATGGCTCTTCTATTTCTGTGGGAGGGTAGGATTTAAGTTGCAAAATTACTTTTCTCCTCTTTTTAAATTAATATTATTTCTGAGTGAAATAAGCACAACCCAGAGAACCAAGGGTCAAATGTCTTCACTCACCTGTGGAGCCTGGAGCTAGACCCTGACCATTGAGAAAGGAGGTCTATTTTCATGTTTTAAATCCGGATAAGGTGTAATGTCTTACAACCTAAGGCATTTGTAGAGATGTATTGGGAAGGTGGGGGGAGGGATAAGGGTAGGTAATGGGGGGGGCCTCTTGGGGGTAAATCTAATTTTCAGAATTTATATATATATATATATATATATATATATATATATATATAATTTCATTAGAAGCTTGTTTGATTATTCAACAAATAAATTTCTGAATAAAATTTTAAAAATTAATTAATTAATATTATTTCAGTTAACAAATCATAATTTACTACATTTACCAGGTACCATGCAATGTTTTGAAATACGTATACAACATGAAATAATGAAATCAGCCTAATTAACTATTCATCTCCTTAATATTTTTTTGTGATTGTAAGGGAAGAGGCAAATGAAGGAAAGAGAGAGGAGAGTAGCTTAACGGTAACACAGGTTTATTTGTAGAAACCTGCAGGAAGGCCCCAGTAGTTCCCTCCACAGGTTTCTCCCAACAAACCTGTGTTACTGTTGAACCGCCACCACTCTCCTGTTTTAATTCTTCCACTCACTTCTTTCTTTACAGTGGTGATATATTTTTAATTTGCCTTCTTGGTCATTTTTTAAATCTACATTAATATTGACAATATTCATTGCTGCACAATGAATCTGAAAACTTACTCCTCCAGTCTAGTTGAAACTCTGTGCCCTTTGACCAGCAACTTCCTTTTGCACTCCCTGCCCCAGCTCTTGGGAACTACTACTGCATTCCCTGCTTCTGTGAATTCAACTTCTTTAGATTCCACAGATAAGTGGAATCATGCTGTATAAGTCTTTCTGTATCTGGTTTATTTCACTTAACATTCGTTTTACTGCATACGACAAGATTTCATTCTTTTATATGGCTGAATAATATGTCATTGTGTTATATATATGAAATTTCTTAAATCTATTTATCCACTGATAAGCATTTAGGTTGATTCTGTATCATGTAACTAATGATGCAATGAGTTGTGAGTGCAAATATCCCTTTGACATTGATTTCAATTTCTTTGGATATTTTCTCAGACACGGGATTTCCGGATCGTATGGTAGTTCTATTTTTTGTCTTTTTTTAAATTGGTAGTTCCTCGAAACTATCTGCTGCCATAAGATACGAAAGGCTTATTTAAATAAATAAAGTCAATAAGCTAAGGTAGATGGGCACCCCAATTGCCAGTGAAAGTTAGGGTGAACTTCATGTGACAAATAGAGCTGTCAAGTTCTCTTACTAGTTGTTGTTTATCTTGAAAACATACGTGTAATGGCTTGTATGGCTTGTATATGAGAAGGTAAGATTTCTTTGTCTTTACAATCTCTTATTGGATTACCTATAATGTATAACATATTCTGGTTTAATTTGTATTCAACAATAAAATTAATTTCCTTCTTTACTACCTTCATAGAGAGGATTTGTTTGGTGGGAGAGAATTCTATTTTTAATTAAATTCCCCTAACAATAAACTATCTATTCAGGTGTACTATGAATCCCAGAAGCATCCAGCCAGTTCAAGAATGCTGCAAATAGAGCGCTTGCCTGGCGTGTGCAAAGTTCCCAACACCACATACACAATGAAGTGTCTGAAAAACAAAAACCAGATTAATAAATAAATAAAAATTGGTTCTTTCTTGCTCTCTTAAAAAAAAAAAAAAAGAATGCTGCAAACTGAACCACTTGCTTCTGCTGGTCATCGCTTCCTTGCTCCAGACACAAGGCAGACCCCATTTGCAAAGATCGAAAGAGCGTTGAGTAAACTGCACCCATTTCTAAGCATACAGCATACGTACAAGCATATAGTAGCCCTTGGAAATGTGCAGCTTGATAAACGTATGTATGTATGTATGTGTATATATAAATGTACATGTGTGTGTGTGTGTGTGTGTGTATGTGTGTGTGTGTGTGTGTGTGTGTGTTCCTCAGGTCTCCTGAGGAAACAAGGAAGCTCAAGAAACAGGGAGCAAAGCTGACATCCTTAATTGTCATTATTGTGGGCATTAAAACTTCATTCCCCAAACATTCCCAACACAGCCTGCTGATAGACAAAGCTCAGTTTCTTGCTGACCAGAGTTAAGGGAGAAGACCGCGCTTGCAAGACTTTGGCAGTGTCTGACAAGGTGGAAGGTAAAGTCAGAATGTATGAGAATTTGAAAGTTTGATTTAAGGCAGGTATTTCAAAAGGTATTTGCAGGGCTGGAGCAGTGGCTCAGAGGTTACAGGGCTTGCCTGGCATGCGCAAGGACATGAATTTGAACCCCAGCACCATGTATACAACCAAGTGTCACAGCAACGAAGGCCACATGAAAGACTAAATAAAATCAATTCTCTCGCTCTCTTTCTCTCTCTTATTGTCCCTCTTTCTTTAAAACAAAAGAATTTTTAAAATCCTCATTTTCGTGTTTCCACCAATTCTGGAGTATTATAAAACATACCCAATCTTCCTAACGTTTGGCTCTAAATACCGATTTGTATTTTTTTTTTAACAGAGAGGGACAGTGAGAGAGAAAGAGAGAGAGAGAGAGAGAGAATCAACTTTATTTAGTTTTTCATGTAGCCTTCATTGCCCTGACACTTACTTGTGTATGTGGTGCTTGAGTTTGAACCTGCGAACTTGCGCGCACCAGGCAAGCACCATAATCACCGGGCCACCGCTCCAGCCCCAATTTTAAAATTTTTTAAATGTAAACTGTTGGTGTCTTCCATTGAAAAGTAGATGGGTCTTTGGGGTAAGTTCCTATACTGAACCGTCAAACCATTTCCTTGAAGAGTACAGCCATGCTAACAAAGACTAAGGAACAGCACAAATTCATACTAATGTAGATACTAAACCATGGCTTCAATTCCCAGTATCCAGGCTGTGCAGGGTGTAGGGGGTTCTGATTTCAGAAGTTCAGGCTAAAACTCAGATTTGCAGAAAATGTTCTCTTAATTTCTTTTTAGCTCCACTTTATTTTCTATTTTGGGCTGCGTGTGTTTTTTAATATCCATATTTATTAATATTATCTTGAAATATGAGATTCCTAGAGCAAAGCAGATTATCCATGAACACAGAGAAATACAGGAAGATTTCTTTTCCCACAGGCCCTGATTATGCCGGAAAATCATCTCAGCCCATTAAGGTCCATCATGCAATTTTTTCCAGGGCTGCATCTAGGTTTCAGGGGGTTTCAAAGTATAAGGCAAGTGAAGGAAGCCATTTCTGGTTCTCTGTGTCATCTGTCCTTCCAGGACCTCTCCCATCTGGTCTTGGTTATCAGTCCATATTCACCCCTAAGATATCCCTTATCCCTCTCACAAGGTCCTTATTGCCTTATAGAAATTTACTCTTATTTTCATGCTTTGGACACACTAATAACTGCACCTTTGAATTAGGTGTCATCATCTCTCTGAGGTCATTTCTTGAGCTAGACTCAACTTGCAGACTTCCACTAAATACCCACTAGTTGTGATCAAAAGAAAATCACTAGTTGTGATCAAATGTTTTCTGCAGGGAGAAAAAAGAAGCACCAGGTTAAGAAACTTTGCCCTGCAATCATATGTTTTTTGTGTGTGAAATAAAAGTCAGGAAACAGGTCCCTGAGTATTTCCTTCTGCAAGCCTATTTCCGTCCTGAGGATCTGAACTCAGGAGAGCCTTTCTATGCAAATAGGAGGCAAGACAAAAGGAAAGGAAATGTGGTAGAGAGTGAACATAGGTTAAATTTTCCTAATAGTGTCACTTCTTCTCACCACTGCATCTCAGTGCTATTCAAGGTCACTTAGATGCTTAAGTGCTTGCCCATCATGTGCAATGACCTGGGTTCAAACCCCAGCACCACATACACACGTAAGTGTTGGAGAAAAGGAAACCAGATGAAAAACTAAACAAAATTTATTCTCTCATTCTCTCTCTCACTCTATCTCTCTCACTTTAAAAAAAAAAAATTCTGAGGGGGCTGGAGTGGTGACTCGGCAGTTACAGTGCTTGCCTCACAGGTGTGAGTACGTGAGTTTGAACCCCAGCACCACGTACACAACACAGTGTCAGAGGAATGAAAGTCACATGAAAAACTAAATAAAAATTGCTTCTCTCTTTCTCTCCTTCTCACTGACCCCCTCTTTTCTTTAAAAAAAATGCTGAATCATAGACACTACTCATACTTACTAAATTAGAACCTTGGTGGTTGGACCTAACAATCTATATTTTGACAAGAGCTCCAGATGAATCATATGCCATGTAGAAACAAATGAAGTCACCCAAATGACAATAAGCATAGGCTCCTTACTAAGAACTCACCAAGCACAGTCAGCCATCTCCACTTATTTTTGTCAGATATCCAAATGCCAGCATATGGAAGCTGGTGAAAGACTATTAGAAGGGAGGGAAGTGATGATGGATTTTAGAAAATGTTTCTCTCTCTCTCTAGTTGGTCCTAAGTTGGAAGTGGATTTTAAAAAAGTGAGGTTGGCCATTGTTGACCAAGTCCTGACTGTTCTGGTCTAATTGCTATATGCCATTTGAGCTTTGGCTTCTTGGAATGCTGCAAGGTGGAGGGTTAGGTTGTATTGTCATACATAGACTGAACGTTTTCTGGTTGTATATTCCCTCTCACCTGGTAAAGCTTGAAAATCGTTGCTCTTTCCAAAGTACCTGGCTGAAGATACCCTCAAAGAACTGATGATTCAGCAGAGAATCATGGCACTAAAATTACCCGCCGGGCAAACCACACCGAGGCAGAGGACCGTAAAAGAGGCCAAAATAAGGTTCCCTAAGAACAGGGAGAAGGGAGAAATTCCCTTTGACTGGGTGCCCAGGGAAAGTTCCCAGATGGTACATGTGTGCTAATTAAACCTTGAAGGATTGGGTGGGATTTCAAAACAAAAGGGAGAAATGAGATGAACCTCCCACTTCTGCAAAAGGGTTACAATCATGGACAAATTCTGTAGGCTCAAATATCAAAGCTGGTCTCTTTAGGTTGGAGGGAAGGAATTGGTCATACAATTCCCCAGCAACCTACTGATCATTTGTCACTGTATCTGACTTGGTACCAGAAAAGCCATAAGACCAGAGCCAGGTGTAGGCAGATGCATGTTCAGAAGCAATCAGCCCTTGTCTTCTGGCAGCAGCCTCTCTACCCCTGGCCAGACCTTAAAGACTAAAGATGCTACAACGGCAGCAAGTGTATAGCAGAAGGACACCTGGGGAACTACCTTGTCCCAAAAGGGAAAATAAGGCGGGATGGTTGTGGGAATAATCCATGTGGCTCATGGAGAAGGGATAAAGAGAAGGGGTCAGAAGTGAGAACAGAGTCAACCCAGGGATGAAAAAGGAAGATATGAAGCATGAAAGACTAAAAGAGGATGGAAGGAAGGGCCAAAGAAGGAGGAGCTTTCCTGAGAGCCCATCCTGTGCCCAGGAGGGTGAAGGGCGCAAAGTCCCCCAGAGGAAAGTGAGGCAAGAGATTATTTTAACATTGGGATTACAGAAAATGGCCCCAATGTGACCTTCCCCCAATGTGTAGAAAGTCCTAATGCCCAGAGCCTGTTGACCACCCAGCCCATCTATAGGAACAGAAGTTAAGAGGCCCTGGACAGGAGCTGCAGTGAGTCGCAGAGGAGGAGAGGAGAAGAAGGACAGCAGCAGTCAGCACAGGGACCTGCTTGCTTCCCAGGGAATAAGGGGATATGGCAGCTCATTCTCCTCCAGAGCCAATTGTCCTCTGTTTATCCACCCTTTCACTCCCAGGAGTTCTGTCTTTATCTTATTGAGGAAAGCTCTGGGGAATAAAATAAATAAGCTTCCTTGTCCCTTCAGGAGCAGGTTAAACAAGAAAGCTTCTTAGGCTTTAATCAAAGAGCAAATCATGGATGTTCTCTCAAATCTACAACTACATTTCCCCCTAATTCCATTACTCACAGAAAACATTTTAATTCTAATTAATTTTTCAAATGAATATTCTGAAATAGCCATTGCATAGGGGTCAGGCAGACACAATTGTCACTGAGAGACTTAGACCTCCATGAAAGGGTAAATTAGGTGCAGTCCATTCTGTGAGGGAAAAAAACCAAGAAAGGATATTAATATTTGATGGCAGTTTTTATGTGTCACACACTCAGATAAGCACCATTGTATAAATTCCTGCTTAATTTAAATAACAACCCTGGGAAGTCAGCACTGTGATCCATGACTGACAGCTCAGACACAGGGTAAGAGGTCAACACACTGCCACTCCACCGGAAAGTTGCGGAATTGAGGCCTGAACTCTTGCTGTGCTGAATCTCAGTCTCCTGCTCTCTTTGCTTTCATGACAATACATCTCTGCTCAAGTCCATGCTCCTCCTTCACAATGACTGTCTAGAGTCCCATAGGACCAGCAGTGCTCCCTCTGGAAAGGATTTGGGGCTAGTGATTTACAAATTAGTGTGTTTTCCCAAATATGTTCCACGGAAGAACACTGGTACTGTGAGCCATGGATTCCAAGGGCAGAATTTAGAAAGCACTAGGCTAAACGTGTTTAAACAGATTTTTTTTTCACTTTTCAGACCCTTGATTGTGATTATGTCCATTCTGAAATAAAATGCTGATGTTTTCATAAGAAGGAGTCAGGTACGGGAAGGGACATTATGATGCTCAAAGGGCGACATTGTGAGGCACTACAGTGCTGTAATTAACCTCAGTCTCTGGGTTAAATGGAATAGGTTCAAATCCCAGATCCATCATTTAGCAGATCTGGAGTCTTAGCAAGTTGCTTAATCTCTTTATGCTTTATAAAGTGGTGACAATAGGAGAACTTAACTACTTTCATAGGTGTCATAAAGATCACATGAAATGATAAATACAAAATACTTTTAGAATAGAGTCTATGACAAGCATGAACATGTACCTCTCAGCTCTCCTGTTACAGGGAGCGAAGTTAACAGACAGTCCCAGATGCCACCCCTCTGGATCCACCAGTGTGTTTGTCCAGGCCACATTTTCTCAAGCAGTACAAAGTGTGGAAAACAATGCTAATTTGTTTCCATGGGATACAGGACTACTGTACACAGGTGTCTTCAGCTCTCAGACTCATCTTGGCTCTTAGCACTGAGATCCTTCCTACAGGATCCTCCCCTGCTTTTATGCCAACACCTGCTTTTTCCTCTGTATTTTTCAGGTGTTTCCCTAATAATTCTCTTGGGTGGCTAATGCCTTTTACCATCTGTTTCCTTGAAGAACTGACAAGGCCTGGTACAGTTGGGCATGGCTCACAAAGTTAATCACCCTTGAGATCCCTTATTCAGAAGCATCTCATGGGACAGATTCTTGCAACATACTTTGGGAAATTAATGAATTTATGTGTTGATAAGTTTGTCTGTAATGGAGGCATTTTTAAAGTATTTGTTACAAAGAAAAAAAAAGGAAGACGAGAGCAGAAGTGTCTTCAAGTTAATCGAAAGTCTAACTGTGTATCAATTATCAAGCTTAGCACATATGTTTGGCTCTATCCCACATAATAAATACTTTAATGGTATTTGCAGACATGAAGTAATCTGTGAAACTCTAAGCCTCTTTCTGCCATTAGTCTCTGTGAATTTCTATTATCTCTGTGAGAAGCCAAATTGCCCCAGTGAGGCTAGGAGGGGGAAAGTCAAAGACTGCATGATACCCATTCTGTCATCCAGTTGTTCAGTGGCCCATTTGTTCATTTAACAAGCAAGCACTGAGCTCTCACTAGGCACCGGTTTTATTTCCAGGTGCTTGCAGATGAAGTGACAGAATCAGATATGGAAAGAGCTTCAACAAAAGGTGATAAGGACTGTAAGAGAGAATCGAGCACTGTAGGAGCACAAAGGAGAAAGAGCCCGAGTTTGGCTAAACCTGAGGAGTCTTTTGGGAATTCAGGAGGTAAAGGATATTCCAGGCAGAGAGAACACTGTGTGCAAAAGGTTGGAAGTGTGAAAGAAACGGCCAACACTGACCATAGCACTTGGAATCAGAGTTTGTGGTGGGATAGTGGGCTGACTGTAAAGATGAACAGAGTTCAGGTCCTAGTGGGCTTCCCACAGCACACTAAGAATGTGCTGGATTGAGCACCAACCTTACTAGACATAGGAGCACTGGAAATATCCCTTAAGTGGGCTGAACTCAAACTGGTAGTTTTGCAGCACTATCTGTTGGTGATGTGTATGTAATGGAGCAGCACTGAGGATTTTCATAGGGATACATGTGCATTCTTGTTTTGTCCCTAGAAGAACATAAGTTGTTCCATTGAAAATTATTAATACAGAGTTGCTTTGAAGCACTTATAGGTAATAGCAATGCCCATATTTTCTTTTATAACAATAAAATAAAAATGAGAAAATGTCACTTCTGAGTGTAGGTTTCAGAGATTGCTGCATTTTCTCTTCAACAAGCGCCAGAGTTAACTATATTTACCCAAAAGAAGAGAAAAGCTCTAAATTAAAAAAAAAAAGTTTTAAGTTCCCTTTATCATGTGACTATTCTTTGTGCCCTCATTTTACTCTGTGCTCAAATTTTTTAAACCCTCATTTTAAAAACCCATGCATAGTTTATGAATTGAGCCTAAATGTCCCATCATCACAAATCCATAAGACTCCTTCTGCTCAGGAACTGATCATTAGTGAATTCATTTCGTATTCTAGTGGTTGTCAAAGGCCGTTCTGAAGGTGTTACATTGAGTTTTGACATTAATTGATGAACACTTTAAGCTCATCATAACTCTGCTGGGATTCAGAACAGCAGAAATTAGAAAGATGAATTTCAGGAGATGAATCCATTGAAAAGAAATGTGACTTCAGAGTCATTATTGTAGAATGCCTAGAGTTTCGTGACATCCACACAGAATGTTCCTGGCTGCTGTCAGACAGAGGGCTCTGGTGAGGGGGGAAAAAAAGATCATTTCTGCAGGTTTCAAGCAGAGGTGGACCAAATTAGCAATCCAACTTCACAGTCTTGTGTCCTGGGCATACATGAGAATTAAGCTTACCTTCTTCTGTAAAATAGTTAAAGATGAGCATCTCCAAGAGGGAAAAAAAGCTATTTAGGTGGAAATCATAAAGAGTTCTTATTTCTATTACCACCAAAGGATTTGTAGAAATGGAAAATGTCACTCTGAGGCTAGCAGACAGGGATCAAGATTGTGGAATTCCATCAGCTTTGACAAGTAAGTCTTAAAGACATTGAGCTGAGCAGAAAATACAGCAGTTTTCATGGGCAGCAGTGGGTACTTTCTCAGCTGTGCTATTTGAATAACTCAGCTCTGTAAGGATCCAATATTAAAGAGCTCTCTAAAGACAGGAGAAAGTGCTGGAATGGTGATTAGATAGGTTGGAAATCAATAAGTATTCAAAATCCATAACTGTCATCTCAACCTGGGTCCAAATTTCTCTGGGGTCTCACTTTTGGAATTAAAGATTCAATCAACACAAATGTTGATTTTTCTTTTCTAGTTTTTTACTCTTCAAAACTCCACATGGGAATTTGTTTTGATTTTTTTATTTGTACTCAGCTGGTCAGAACAAAGATTATGTGTCAAAAGGTAAGCAGAAACAGAGGGTTTTGTGAAGACCCTATCTCAGTGAAAGCCAGAAGGTAATTGCCAAGATTTAAGGAAACACTGAATTCATTAAAATAATTAACAACCACACCTCCACTGGGTCTGACACAGTGTTGCCCTTTGTATACTTCTATTTCTCAAAATGTCTAAGTGAGGAAAAGATATAATTATCTCTAATTTATAAATGAATAAGAAGAGCCTTGGAAATATCCATTGAATTTTCAAAATCATTTAGCTGGTGAATTGTGCACCACCCAGGACTCAATCCCAGGAAATTTAACCCAACTGCCCAGTCCCTGACTCAAGTGACTGATTCACTAGGGATGTGGGATAAGTCCTTCCAGCTAAAGGCAGAAAGTATTTGTACTCATTAAAGCCAATCCATGTGGCTAACCAACTCTCAAAACCGTGTATTCAAAGTGTAAAGGTAAGTTTGGGAATGAATTGATACTCTTACAGATTACAATGATATAGAATTGTCAGAGATCTCTTGTTCTTCTTGCATGCAATCTTGCCCCTTAAAAACACTTATAAAGTTGAAAGCCAAGTGAGTAGATTGTTTTCTTAAATTTAGCAAGCACCTCATGTTCCTGTGAGTTTATTTACTGTTTGGGGTTCTTCTATACATTTTTTCCTGGTAATAAAATCTGAGCTAACACAAAGGATCAGTCTGTCAAATCAGACTCACAAGAATTAAAGATTTTCCAATTTAGGATCTTATAAATAACTTCAAGAATTCAAGTAATCACAAGGCATAGACAGAAAGTATGAAATTCCCTGGGTGAGATTAAATGTACAGCATCTTTATGTGGTAGATACAAGTAGCATTTATACAAAAGGGATCTAATTTAATCTGAAAACATCTCTATTTTATACTTCAATAATCACATAGTTTATGTGACATCTTCCAGTGAGCCATGCTCCAGAAGCCCATAGATTCCAGGTTTATTTACTATAATCAATTCTAGATAAAGCAGGCACCTCTTACTAAAAATGTCATAGATAAGTAATCTCCCACTATTAAATACCACTGATCTGTTTGCCAGAAGGTCTACCATTAGTACATTAACAAAGGTACCTGACTAGGTCATTTTTCTTCTCCCCAGGCTTTCCTCCATCACAAAAGAGAATAAATGCATACCTGCAGCTAACCCTCTCCTTACCAAATATATATTCATTGGAGACATGTTTCAAAATAAAGAAAAATGCAAGATGAAGGTAGTAATAAACTGTAGTCTCTAAACATTATCAATCCAGAAATAACTTACTATTACAAATACTTTGTGTTTAACTAAACAGAAACGTCTCAATGGAAGAAATGCAAAAGGCCAATAAATATATGGAAAAATGTTCAACATTTCTAGCAATCAGGGAAATGCAAATCAAGACTTCATTAAGATTTCACCTCACCCCAGTCAGAATGGCAAAGATCAAGAATATAAATAACAACAAATGCTAGAGAGGGTGTGGGGAAAAAGGAACCCTTATACATTGTTGTTAAGACTGCAAACCTATACAATCACTCTGGAAAGCAGTATTCAGACTCCTCAAAATATTAGTGATAGAATCACCATATGACCCAGCTATCCCACTACTGGGTATTCTCCCAGAAGAAATAAATTTGGCATACCACAGTGACACAGATACATCAATATTTATAGCACCACAATTCATAATACCTAAATTATGGAATCAACCCAGATGCTCATGATTGGATGAATAGATCAAGAAATGATCTATACACACACACACACACACACACACACACACACACCATGGAACTCTACTCAACTATTTAAAAAAAATGAAATCAAGCCCTTTGCTGGTAAATGGATGGAGATGGAGAAAATCATACTGAGTGAAATTAGCCAAACCCAGAAACTCAAGAGCCAAATGTATTCTTTCCGTGTGGAAGCTAGAGTACAAAATAGCAAAGAGTGAGAGAACAATAAGTTTGGACAATAGACTCATCAAACACAGATTTACCGTGTCAAATTGGAGGCAACCTCAGAGACTAGGATTTGGGGAGATAGAGAGGAGGGTGAGGATGGGGAGGGTAAAGGGGGAATACATAACGTGTGCATATATGGAAGTGTAACAAGAAAACCCTTCAATATGTAAAACTGCAATGAAAAAATCTTGTTAAAATACTTTATGTTTTACTCTATTTTCCATGGAGATTATATTTCTACATAAATTAATTACTAGGAATTATTCTCTCTACATATACGTATGCAGATAGATGATAGATATAATCTATGCTGCATTGTAAACCACTTGTTACTTTAAACAATATGTTGAGATTGTAGCTTCAAATTTCTGTTTTTTGTTTGTTTCACATTTGTTTTTTGTTTGTTTTGGGTTTTTGCAGACTGAACCCAGGGCCTTGCACATGCTAAACACACACTCTACCACTCAGCTACACTCCCGACCTATATTTCCATATTTATAAATAATCTAAAGTATCTTTAATGATCACTTTTGTAAAGAGAAAGTCAAATTTTTTATTTATTTTTTCATCTGCTTTGTTTTCCCAATGCCTAATTATGTACATGGTGCAACAACCAGGGTCCTTGTATGACCGGCAAGCACTCTACCACTGAGCCACCTCTCCGGGACCTAATGATCACATTTTTACCCACCGTTCTTGTTTAATAAATAGCCATTACTGTGTATTTAGATTATTATATGCCACTGGCATTTTCCACTTAGAAAAATTTTAACCCACACTACACTCCCAACAAGCTATCAAATAGCAGCAGTAAGCTTTTTCCCTACACATTCCAATACAAGCTTCTAATCAATACTTTAATTTTATATTAATCAAATAGGAAACTTATGCCAGCCAGGATCTCTGAATGGCCACAATTAGTATAGCTCTCTTATTATTCCATGTTTTCCATATTAGTTGAACAAGAAGTAAACTGTTGTGTCCGAGCCCTTGATAAATGGGAGTTGTTTGTTACTTTATGGCACAACCTGGTCTATTCCTACTGATAGATACAAATATTTCTCCAGGTTTTTAGCTTAAATTTTTGTTGCATTTAGTTTTTATAATGGAAAACACTGCAAACTTTGAAAATTGTAGAATTTTCCTTTCATCTTATGTATTGAACGCTTTTTGCTAGAGATGAAATACAAATTTACCTAATGTTTCTTTAATGTTTCTTTTTAATTTCAGTTTTTACACATAATTATTTTTCAAAGAGCACTTTCCAAATGTTTTTTTCCTAATCATGGTACTCCCATTTTATATATTCAAAGCAAAAAAATCTTTGTTTTGTTTTATTTTATTTTATTTTTTGGCAGCACTGGGATTGAACCCAGGGGTGTCTACCTGAGCTACATCCCC